>CM056059.1:213886201-214140547 GCA_029574335.1 Rana kukunoris | reverse complement strand
GGCCGCGTGCTTTGGATACGGGTCTGGTATGGATTGTGGGGGGACCCCCACGCCGTTTTTTTTCGGCGTAGGGGGGTCTCCTTACAACCCATAACAGACCTAAGGGCCCGTTATGCTCCTGAGGGGGGAACCCATGCCGGATTTTTCTTTAAAAATCCGGCGGGGATTTCTCCTTCAGGATTCATAACAAACTCCGCCCACGTGTAGAATTGGCGGGAATCCGCGCGTCGGATCCCCGTCGCTTCTATGACGTCTTTGTCTCCATCGCGGCAAGCCAGCTCGGCGCTGGCTCCCGCGATGGGGCTCGTAGGTGGTCAATCTCGCCGAGAAAGGGAGCGAGATTGACACAATATCCCAGTCACCTACTGTATTTTATTGTAGATTTTAGAAAATTGATTTCTATTTTTTCAAATTCGATTCGAATTTGTTTTCAAATTCGATTCAAATTTAGTTCGCTTTTTTCGGATTTGTTTAAATTTGTTACTTTTGTAATTCGGAAATTCAGATGCATACGAATTCCGAATAATAACAAATTTGTCTGAATTCGAATTCGGAACGAAAACAAAATGCACATGCCTATTGAATGCTAGCTTGGCTAAATTGCTAGCACTTCAACTGCTGCCTTTTCAGTTGGTGCCCACTTCCGTGAGTTTGTGGAATATGCGGTACCTCTGTGGCAGGTTCCCAAACGCGATTCCGTCTCTGGACAGGGTGGTCAGCGGTAAGGTGCATATTACCACTGACTCATGGTCCAGCAGGCATGGAAAGGGACATTACCTATCTTTCACGGCACATTGGGTGACTCTGCTGGCAGCTGGGAAAGATGCAGGATGAGGTACAGTAGTGTTGGAGGTTGTTCCATCACCACGCCTCCAAAATGCTACTACTGGTGTTTGTGGCACACCTCTCTCCTCCACCCCCTCTCCTCTTCTTCTTCCAGCTACCATCGCCAGCGGGGGCAAGATCAGACTTGGACACCTTTCCCACCGAAAATTCTCTGGGTTACTGGGTCTTGAGGATGGATCGCTTGCCAGAGCTTGCACAGTGTGCAATTGAGCTACCGGCCTGTCCTGCATCCAGCGTACTTTTGGAACACACATTGGGTGCTGCTGGAGGCTTTGTAACTGATCACAGGGTGCGCCAGTCCACTAACTCGGTCAATCGGCTGACCTTCATCAAAATTAATCATTTTTGGATCACCAGCTACAAAGCACCTGATGCTGATGTAACTGAATAATTTTTTTTTATGAATCTGAAAACCCTTCAAGACTGCCTATGCTGATGCTGAGTGACTATCCTGTTATGCTGAGTGACTATCCTCTTCCTCCTCAATGTACATGTTGATAGCTTGTAAGAACATTTTTGGTTTTGAGCACCGCTACCAGTGGCTAAGGCCCAATTTTTTTGCCCTTGTTTAATAGTGGCGTGTAATTAAAACCTTTGCTGCAATACTTTGCAGCAGGGCTCATTCATGTGCTCCAACTAGACTATCTGTGAGGGGTTGCAGTGTTGTGGCACCAGCACCAGTGCCTAAGGCCCAATTTGTCTGCCCCAGTTTAACTGGGGCATGTAATTACAATTTTTGCTGCAATACTTTGTAGCAGGGTTCATTCCTGCACTCCAACTAGAGTATCAGTGGCTAAGGCCCACTTTTTCTGCCCCAGTTTAACTGGGGCATGTAATTACAATTTTTGCTGCAATACTTTGCAGCAGGGCTCATTCCTGCACTCCAACTAGAGTATCAGTGGCTAAAGCCCAATTTTTCTGCCCCTCTTTAACAGGGGCATGTAATAAAAAATGTTGATGCAATACTTTGCATGTGGCTCGTTGCTGCGCTCCAATTACAGTATCTGTGAGGGGTTGCAGTGTTGTGGCACCAGCACCAGTGCCTAAGGCCCAACTTTTCTGCCCCTGTTTAACAGGGGCATGTAATTACAAATCTTGATCTAATATTTTGCAGCAGGGCATGTTCCTGCGCCCACCAAGAGTAACTGTGATTGCTTACAGTGTTGTGGCAACACCAACACATAAGGCTCAAATTTCTGCAGAGTATATAGGGCAGGCCCCTACTTTCAAACATCCAACTTACAAACAACTCCTCCTACTTATAAACGGAGGGAGACAACATGAAGTCAGAAAGAATTTACCCCTAGGAAGGGAAATTCTCTCCTGTAAGGCCTTGTACACACGATCAGACATGTCTGATGAGACTTGTCTGACGTGCCGTTTTCATCAGACAACTCTGAACTTGTCTGATGGTCTGATGTACGTACACACCATCGGACCAAAATCCGATCAGACCAGAACGCGGGTGACGTATAACACAACGACGTGATGAAAGAACGAAGTTCAATGCTCCCAAGCATGCGTCGACTTTATTCTGAGCATGCGCGGGTTTTTGGTCCGATGCTTTTGTGTACTAACCATCGAACCTGTCCGACGGACAGGTTCCATCAGACAGGTTTTAACCACTTGACCACTGGGCACTTAAACACCGTTAACTGCTTGCCGACGTACTATCTTTTTCGGCCACTAGGGGGCGCGCCGAAAAAAATGTATGAACAGAAGATCAGTGATTTCCCCTAGTGAGGTCACCCCCCCCATACAGTTAGAACACACCAGGAACACACTTAACCCCTTCCCTGCCCCCTAGTGTTAACCCTGTCACTGCCAATGGCATTTTTATAGTAATCCAATGCATTTTTATAGCATTGATCGCTATAAAAATGCCAATGGTCCCAAAAATGTGTCAAAATTGTCCGATGTGTCCGCCATAATGTCTCAGTGCTGAAAAAAAACGCTGATCGCCGTCATTACTAGTAAAAAATAAATATTAATAAAAACGCCATAAAACGACCCCCCTTTTTTTTAAACGCTATACATTTTGCGCAAACCAATCAATAAACGCTAATTGCGATATTTTTTTAACGAAAAATATGTAGAAGAATACGTATCGGCCTAAACTGAGGAAAAAAAATGTTTTTTTAGATATTTTTTGGGGATATTTATTATAGCAAAATGTAAAAATTATTGCATTTTTTTCAAAATAGTCGCTCTATTTTTGTTTATAGCGCAAAAAATAAAAACCGCAGAGATGATCAAATACCACTAAAAGAAAGCTCTATTTGTGGGGAAAAAAAGGACGCCAATTTTGTTTGGGAGCCACATCGCACGACCGCGCAATAATTGTCAGTTATCACAAGTGCTCTGGTCAGGAAGGGGGTAAATCCTTCCGGGGCTGAAGTGGTTAATAACAGACCAATTTTTAGCTTTCGGTGCTCTCACTTTTTGAATGACAATAACTCAGTCATACAACACTGTAACCAAATACCATTTTTGTTTTTTTTCCCACAAATAGAGCTTTCTTTTGGTGGTATTTGATCATCTCTGTGGCTTTTATTTTTTTCGCTATCAATGAAAAAAGAACGAAAATTTTGTAAAAAAAAATAATTTTTCTTCATTTCTATTATAACATTTTGCAAAAAAGTTATTTTTCTTCATAAATTTGGCCTAAAAATGTATACTGCTACATATCTTTGGTTAAAAAAAACAACTTGTCAATAAGACCCCACATCTCATCTCTAGGCTGGGAAGCCTGAAAAAAAACAATCCTGTTTTCGATCGTAGCGTTGTCGGTATAAGCAGGAGGGGGGCATATTGTGGGGTATTACTGATCTTCACTTAGATCATTTCCCATCCCCCATATCCTTTTCAATTATTGTTTATATTGCAGAGTATGCACAGTATTGCTCAGAGTATTGCACAGTATTTCCCAGAGTATTGCATTGTATTGCCCAAAGTATTTGCAGAGTATTGCCCAGAGTATTTGCAGAGTAGAGTATTGCCCAGGGTATTGCCCAGGGTATTGCCCAGGGTATTGCCCAGAGTATTGCCCAGAGTGTATGCATAGTATTGCCCAGAGTGTATGCAGAGTATTGCCCACAGGAGGAGGAACTGACACGAAGGGGGATCGCTCCCATGGCTGGTAGCGATCGCGCGGGGGGGGGGGGGGCGGAAAAAAACTTGACATCCGCCCGCCCGTCGGCGATCGCTACCAGAGCCAGGGGGACCGCCGCACGCCGCGGAGGGGGTCCCGATCAGACCACCGAACCGCACAAAGGCGAGGACGTATATATACACCCTTGTGCCTGTATGAGCCATTTTGTGGACGTACATAGGCGTGCGGCGGTCCTTAAGTGGTTAAGGCATGTTTTAAAACTTTGGTCTGACGGACAACAGTCTAATGGGCCGTACACACCATCAAACTGGTCTGATAAAACTGGTCTGCAGACCAGTCTCATCAGACATGTCTGATCGTGTGTACAGGGCCTAATGCCGCGTACACACGGTCGTTTTTTGCAATTAAAAAAAAACGACATTTTTAAAAACGTAATTTAAATTGATCGTGTGTGGGCAAAACGTCGTTTTTTGTCTTCAACCAAAAAAAAATTCCAACATGCTTGAATTTTTTGTGTCGTTTTTCAAAACCTTGTTTTTTGTGTCATAAAAAGTGATGGTGTGTGGGCAAAACGACGTTGAAAAACTATGTTTTTAAACCCGCGCATGCTCAGAAGCAAGTTATGAGACGGAGCTTCAATGGAAAAGAGTGCTGTCGAACGTGGTGTACGTCACCACGCTTTGCTAGAGCTTTGTAGAGAAACGATGGTGTGTATGCAACGTCGTTTTGGAAAATGAAGTTTGAAAAACGTCGTTTTTTTTTTTTTTTTCATGATTGAAAACGTAATTCTTTTTAATCACAAAAAAACGACTGTGTGTACGCGGCATAAGACTTAATATGGGAAAAAAAGTGTCTCCTCTCCACTGATGCTTTATCACAAATCCTTGTTTCCCTAAAAAAAACTATTTTTCAAAATACAGTTGTCATTGGGACAGAAAGTGAGCTGAAATCTTCTGAAGAGTTGCACAGATAGCAAAACAATTTTTACAGGGGTGATAACCCTTCCCTATGTTTTCAAAAAAGCTTAAAAATAAATATTTTGGCTGGACAACACTTGAAAAATGTACCTGTTCCAAATTACAAACAGATTCTACTTCAGAACAAACCTACAGTCACTGGGCCAGATTCACAGAGCGATTACGCCGGCGTAACAGGAGATGCGCGGCGTAAGTCTAAATTTGCGCATGCGTTTCGATACTCCGCATCCCCAAAACGAGATACGCAAGAAATCTACTTTTTTTTGTCCAGCGTAATTTCGTTAGACAGGCGCATCCGTCCGCGCAAAACTGCACTAGACACACCATTGATTTGCTATTCAAATATGCTAATGAGGGAGTTATGGGGATCCACAAAAGAACGTTGGTGCAGCGCAGGCTATGCGCTGTGCGCAACAGCTGCATGGCCTGTCTAAAATTAGACCATATAAAAGGTGGTCTAAAATTAGACAATTCGTTTACATGTCAGAGAAAGAAACACCGTTAGTGAGGAGTAGAGCAGTCACACGTGTTGCCCAACAATCTGTATGCCAACATGCCAGGGACATCCTCGCTCATAGCTATACTACTGACTTTAGAGGAGCAAAAAAGGAGGAGGGCACAGAGGAGGGCACGGGAGAGGATATACCGCACCCGCATAGACCTCTTTGGCATGAGTGATTCAGAGGTGTATCGCATCTTCAGATTCTACCCTCATGCCATCCTGGAATTAACCACAACCCTGCAGGATGACATTACCAGCCCAACACACCGCTCACATGCAGTGCAGCCACTGGTCAAGGTCATGGCAACACTCCATTTCCTTGCCAGTGGCTCTTTTCAAAGAACAAGTGGAGTGGTGGCTGGGATGTCACAATCCTCCGTGAGCAGATGTGTGCACCAGGTTGTCCCTGCAATCCTCAGACGCATGGCCAACCAAATCATCAAACCAACCACTGAGGACCTGGGGCTGAATGCAATGACAGATTTCTACAGAATTGCCAGATTCCCACGCACCGTGGGGGCCATTGATTGCACACATGTGGCACTCCAGCCCCCCCATGAGACAGAGCACATATACCGCAATCGGAAGCATTGGCATACCATCAACGTACAGGTGATAGTCGATGCCCAAGGCCTCATATGGCATGTCCGTGCCAAACACCCCGGATCCAGCCATGACAGCTACATATACAATCAGAGCCCCATCCAAATGGAATTCGAACAGAACGTGTATGGGGACAGCTGGCTGGTTGGTGAGTGACATGGGTGGCAGGCATGACTGTCCCCCCCCCATGATGCACACATCACAAGGGGCACATGCATGACTAACATCCTCCTGTGTTTCCCTTACAGGTGACTCTGCATATGCACTGGGACCCCATCTCATGACTCCTATCCGGAACCCCCAAACCCCAGGAGAGGAAAGATACAATGAAGCCCACGCCCAAACACGTGCAGTGGTGGAGCGCACCTTTGGCCTCCTGAAGTCACGTTTCCGATGCCTGGATAAGTCTGGGGGACCCTGTTGTATTCCCCCAACTTTGTGTGCCAGATCATTGGTGCATGTTGCATTCTGCACAACTTCGCAGTGAGAAAGGGCCTGCAGATTGACCTACGTGATGACCTGACCCCTGAACCAGACAATCCCCCCTAACCGAGGTTACCCGTCTTCTGAGGGAAGAGCAGCCAGGTGACAGCTCACATTAGGCATCTTTGCACGTTAAACACCCACATTAATCATGGCACAATGAGAATGCATGCATGCACACCACTGTGGTCCCTAGCACAGACACATCACATCCTCATCTAATTGGATTAGCACAAGCCCACCATGCTGGGTTTGTAAGCAGCAACGCCACGCCACGGCTCCAATTATGTTACTGTACATTCATACACCATTCAAACGGACCTGGGGATCACTTCTCCCTGGTCCTGGGGAACCCTTCTCCACCAAAACTGAGGGTGACACCCCTTTGCCGGCAGGAATATCACCCCCACATTCCAAAAACATTCACATCACAAAAAAAAATGTCAAGCAAAAAAAAAAATATTTCAAGCAAAAAAAAAAAAAAGGGGGGAAAAACAAATTAATGCCGTTGGCGTGAGCCACGCCTGGGCGCCCACGGCCACGGCCCCGGCTCCTCAGGGGAGACTCATGGGGAGGGGGGGTAATCCAGGGAAGGAGGAGCAGCCCCTGGTCTCTGCCCACCTGGCGGCCTGCCCTCCAAGGCCACGGCAATTCTGTTCAGGCCAGCACTTAGTGATGCCGTGTTGGCCTGGATAGCCTGGGTGAGGGCCCTCAAATCCTGCCCAACGTCTGCTGTTGTAGTCTGCAGTGCGTTTAGGCAGTTTGTAAGAGCCCGGGAGTGGCAGTCCAGGTCCCCAAGCGTATACTTTATGGAGGACAGGCTCTCCTCCATCCGCCCCAAAGTCTGGCTGACCTGTCCCAGATGGCAGGTCTGAAGGGCCTGGTCCCTTCTCAGATTGGCGGGCAGAAGCTCGGGCACCCCCCTGGTCTTCTGGGACGACTTCCTGCCTCCGTATGTTTGTGGCCGGGGAGAAGGGGGGGCCCTTGAAAGAGGAGCCCTGTCGGGGGAGGAGTGGGAGGGGCTAGCCCTTATGGAGGGCTGGCTGCTGCCAGCCAGAGAGGAAGACTCCTCCAAAAACAGCAATCCACTGGCTGACATGACATCCTCCTCCTCCTCCTCAAACTCCTCCTCCTCAACCTCCTCCTCTTCAACTTCCTCCGAGGACTCCGGCCTTGTCGGGGGGTCCTCATCAGGCTGTTGTCCCTGGGATGGTGCGGTCAGCCCAGATGGCCCAGCACCCTCCTGCTCATCTGTGGATGACACAAAACATTCACAGGTTGGAGGATCCACACACTTGCCACATATTCCCTTTCACCCCCTCCCCCACACATGCTACACACCTGATAGGGAAACAAAACCTTACCTGGCATCACGCCTTCATGACTTGAGTCTTAGCCCAGCAGGCCCTCCACCTGTTGTCTATGAAAGGTCTGGGCCACCGCACGCTCCTCTGCTGTCAGCCGAACAGGGCATGGTGGGCCCCCTACCATTTTGGCCAGCTTCTTTCTGACCAGACGCCGGAGGTCATTGATCTTCTTTTCAATCCCCGACCATGTCCGGGTCTCCCCCCCCCCGATGCATTCACCTCGTCAGTAATGTTCTGTAAGATATCACGCCTCCTGGCGGGGGTGGTGTTGGCACTCTCCGGGCCTTGGAGGAAACGCCCATATTGGGAAATGGCCCAGGCAAGAATTTGTTTCTCCCCAAAGTAAAATTTAACTTCCTCTTTCTCACAGTCATACTCATACAAAAACACTCTCCCAAACAATCAGCAAAAATCACTCACAAAAACAAGCAGGAAAAATCAAGCAAGAAAACAAACAAACAAAAAACTATCAACCAAAAAGTCTCACAAGCAGTCACCAAAAATCACTTTCAAATATCTTCTAACAAACACTAGATCACACAGTCCACAAATATCACAAAGACAAACCACAACGCAACTAACAACAGAACAAAAGCACCTTTCTGTATAGGGAGGGATACAAAGGGATGTACTTTTGCAAAGGAAGTGCGTTTCTGTCTGTCTATTTATGCTGTCTGCGTAGTTCACTATTTTGCCCTAGTCCACTTCCAATTTCACTGATTGCGCCGTTCCCGAGTTGTGAGCATGCGCACAGAGGTGCTGACCATGGTCTACTTCAAGCGCTCATGCGCGAGCCGGCCGGCCCTTCATTTGCATGGGGTCACGGCTCATTTCAATGTAACACGCCCACGTCCTTCCCAATTTGTATTACTCCGCCTTGCGCCTCAGAAATAACGTTGCGCAGGCAAAAATTTCTGCGTAAAACCGACGAGAATAGGGTGATTGCGCCGCTACATTGCGCCAGTCTAACATAAAGGCGGTGCGCTACGCCGGTCCAATAATGCGCAGATGTACGTGAATCTGGCCCACTGTCTTGTTTGCACCGCCTGTATACTGCTGTTCAGAGTATATAGGGCCTGGGGACCCCACGCCTTTCCTTTTTTTTTATTTGGTGCAGGGTTCCCCTTAATATCCATACAAGACCCAAAGGGGCTGGTAATGGTCTTTAACAACTTGCTTACTGGGCACATATACCCCCCCCCCTGCCCAGGTGAAATTTCAGCTTCCGACACTACGTCCCCTTAACCACTTAAGACCCGGACCAATATGCTGCCAAATGACCAAAGGGGTTTTTGCGATTCGGCACTGCGTCACTTTAACAGACAATTGCGCGGTCGTGCGACGTGGCTCCCAAACAAAATTCGTGTCCTTTTCTTCCCACAAATAGAGCTTTCTTTTGGTGGTATTTGATCGCCTCTGCGATTTTTATTTTTTGCGCTATATACAAAAATAGAGCGACATTTTTGAAAAAAAATCAATATTTTTTAATTTTTGTTATGAGAAAAATCAAAAAACTAAATTTTAGTCAAACATTTAGGCCAATATGTATTTAGCCACATGTCTTTAGTAAAAAAAAAAATCGCAATAAAAAAAAAAATAGCTACCTAGCGGGAACACCAACACTAATACAGCAATCAGAAAAATGATCGCTTAGTGACGCTGGCAATAGGGAGTGAAAGGGTTAACTAGGGCAGTGATCAAGGGCTACCCTGAACCTAACACTAACTGACTTTTACACTGCCTGTCACACTGACACTAAATACAGTAATCATACATGTATGATTACTGCATTCAGTGACACTGTGACAGGGGGGAGGGGGGGGCGATCGCGGGGGTTAAATGTGTTTATGTGTAGTGTGTGTAGTGTAGTGTTAGTGCAGATTTACTTTGTGTTGTGATCTCTCCTCAGCGGTGGTTGAAAAAACCACCGAGGGAGAGATCACGTTGCTTCCTCCTTCCTGTGTTTACACAGGAGGAGGAAGTGCACTGCAGGGGGAGTGCGCACATTGACCGGAGGGGGCGGACAAAAACGAATAGCCTCCCCCTCTTGTCAGATCGCTCCTGAAGCCACGCGGACCGCCGCATGTACGGGGGGGGGGTCCGATCGGACCCCCGATCCCCCCAAGGCACCAACGTATATATACGTTGATGTGCCTGTCGGTGCCATTCTGCCGACGTAAATGTACATGCGGCAGTCCTTAAGTGGTTAATATCCATACCAGACCTAAAAGGTCTTGTTATTGAATTTGGGGGGACCTCCGCGCATTTTTTTCCCGAATTCCGAACTCGAACTTTCAGCAATTATTCGGGTTCGGGTCCGGGTTCGGGAAAAACCCAAAGTCCGTACCGAATCGAGCTCAACTCTACTCCTGACTCCTCAGTGAGACTTTCTGTCTCCAAGTGGGAGCTGTCTCCATGTGGGTGCCCTGAACTCTATCCCTTAAATCCCCTGAAGAAGCCAATATTGCCAAAAAATGTTGAGATCAGACACCACACTATGACCTTCTATGCAACATGTACCCGTGACCATATAACTGCCATGTTTAAACTAATTTTAATGGTCTGATTTTATTATTGTATTTAATACATTTTATATAATTTAATGTGTCTCTGTTTTATTTATTTTTTTGGCACTGTTATAATCCCACCAAATACCCGTTTTGCATAAATTACTCCAAAGATGAGGAGGACTTAACGCTGTGAACTAACCTCCATAACATGAAATCATCAGTATATGGCTTTTCCATTGGATTATACATAGCTACATATGGAGGAGTGACAGAGTCCAAGCCAGTACCCTCTAGCATATAAGGAGAGTGCTTTGAGGGTTGGAGCAGTGCACTTTTCTTTTGACTCTACAAAAAGGAAGCTTAGACGTCACAAGATAACATATGATGCTCAGGGGTCAATAATTAATATGGGATTCTCACGGAGGATTGGAGTCATAGGGGGCACAGGATGCTCAGTGGTCACTGGATAACACAGGATGCTTAGTATACACTGGAGTCCAAACGGTTTTTACTGAATGACACTGGATGTTTAGGGTGTACTGGAGCAGAGGCGTTGCTAGGGGGGTGCGGCAGACATGTGGGGGGGTGCGGAGGGTGTGGGGGTGCAGATGTGCGGAGGGTGTGGGGGGGTGCGGGGGTGCAGAGGCGCGGTCCGTGCAGGCACTGCTAAAACCGCCCGCTGATCAGCCTGGAACTTGGAAGGCGCCGGCGCCTCCTCCTCTGTGTTTACATTCAGTGAGGAGGAGGCGCCAGAGGGACACACACTGCTGTGTGTGTATCATAATCAGCGGCCGCGCTGTTCTGAGGTCTGATCGTGACATGTGCGGGGGGGTGACTCGGTTAGAGGGCTGCCTATGCTGATGGGGGGTAAGTGTACTAACTAAGGGGGGATTCTGGTCTCCACTAAGGGGGGGGTGTGTATACTCCGGGGGGGATTCTGTACTGATGGGGGTGTGCACTAAGGGGGGTGTATACTGCAGGGTCTCTGTACTAAGGGGGAATTCTGTACTGGTGGGGGTCTGCACTAAGGGGGTTGTGTATAATCCGGGCGTCTCTGTACTTAGGGGGATTTTGTACTGATGGGGGTCTGCACTAAGGGGGGATGTATACTGTGAGGGTCTCTGTACTGATGGGGGTCTTCACTAAGGGGGTGTGTATACTGTGGGGGGATTCTGTACTGATGGGGGTCTGCGCTAAGGGTGGTGTGTATACTGCAGGGTCTCTGTACTAAGGGGGGATTCTGTACTGATGGGGGTCTTCACTAAGGGGGGTGTGTATTCTGCGGGGGTCTCTGTACTTAGGGGGGATTCTGTACTGATGGGGGTCTGCACTATGGGGGGATGTATACTGCGGGGGTCTCTGTACTGATGGGGGTCTTCACTAAGGGGGTGTGTATACTGCGGGGGTCTCTGTACTAAGGGGGGATTGTGTACTGATGGGGGTCTGCACTAAGGGGGGGTCTGTGTGTGTATACTGTGGGGGTCTGTACTGATAGGGGGTCTGCACTAAGGGGGTCTATACTGATGGAGGGGTCTGCACTAAGGGGGGTGTCTATACTGCGGGTGTCTGCACTAAGGGGGATTCTATACCGCGGAGCAACAGACGGACCGGACCAGCAGGCAGTGCGGCGTCATCCTGAAGGCAACGGCGACCTGTTGAGGGACACGTGAGCTGCCCGGTGCACAGATTTGGAAGTTGGAACCGAGCGAGGAGGCCCACACCAGACACATCGAACTCCTATCGGGATCGGGAGCTGGCTGAAGTGGGAGCGGTATGTAATATAACAAGGACAAAGTGCACGTGATATGCGTATTATTTTGTATTGTAGTGTGCATTGTATAATACAGCAGCACAATGCTGAACACCAGCAGCTATAGAGGAACAACAAATCCCAGCAATAATACATTATACAGGCTGGTTAATATATTATTGCTGGGATTTGTTGTTCCTCTATAGCTGCTGGTGTTTAGCATTGTGCTGTATAATGTATTATTGCTGGGATTTGTAGTTCCTCTATAACTGGTCAGTGGTAATCTGCATTGTGCAGTATAATCATTATACAGCGCAATGGAGAATACCAGCAGCCATAGAGGACTACAAATCCCAGCAATAGTACATTTATGGAACTGTTGATAAAATGCACTTTACAAAACCACAAATAGTTTGTTTGCAATTCACCTGCACTCTGCACCCACTCTGTGCCCACCTGCATTCTTCACCCTGCAGCCACCTGCACTTTGTACCCTGCACCCACCACCCACCTGCACCCTGCACCCAGCACTCTGTACCCACCTGCACTTTGTACCCACCTGCACCCTGCACTCCGTACCCACCTGCACTTTGTACCCACCTGCATCCAGCACTCTGAACCCAACTGCACTCTGCACCCTGCCCTCTGTACCCACCCTGCACCTACCTGCACTCTGTACCCTGCACCCAACTGAACGCTGCACTCTGTATGTAGCACCCTCATGGTATTTAATGACCCTTTAGGACCCTCCCACACCCAGTTGCTGTGGCACGCTCAACCCCCACCCCTCTACTTTGGGGGAAAATGTGGTGCAAGGTTGAGTTCCTGCATGTTTTCCCTAAGAAGAATGCCCTGGGTGACACTACCAATTAGCACTGTGGCAGGCTGGGGGGGGGGGGGGGGGCGATAGAATGACAACGTGAGAGGCGCGTAATGCCCTACTGCCTGTTCTGCCGGGGGGGGGGGGTGGCACCATGTTTCACCGCACCGGGTGACACCAACCCTAGTGACGCCACTGTACTGGAGTCACAGGGGTCACTGGATAATGAGCTGAAAGTTGGCACAGGGAACAGAGCAGGCATGTGAATACAGGTAGATTCAGAAGCAAGAGAGCGTTTGACAGTACCATTGGATTGCGTTGGTTGAATGTCAAGTCATACATTTTCAATTTAAAGCCAATCAGAAAAACTGTCTCCTGATTGGTCAGGCACCTTCATTCTGGATAAAACCTGAGAGTGCTGGTTTTAACGTGTCGGAGAGAAGACCCAGTGCTAAATCCCAGAGTATGCAAAATGTGACAATAGCCTTTACCTCCACTCTAATGCCTTGAAATGTGAACTTCACCAAAAGAAATCATGGCTAATGCATGTTTTTTCATCATATGCTCGGTCTAGATTACAAAGGTTTATGATAGATATTTAGATGCCTTGGTTTCTTTTTGTGCTATTGCATTCTGACTCTTACCATCAAACTGAAGATCATCCCTAGGTTCACCATTATAGTTTCCACACAGGCCGCATGTTTCTCCTGTATACTTTTCATTGAGGGTAAGCTGTAATGCAAGAGAGGTAATAACAAATGTTACTTCATGGAGTAAGGTTGTACCCATTGAATTGGATGGCTGGCATTTGGTTCACTTACCTTGTTTAACATAATTTCTCCCTGTGCAGTAAAAATACTTCAGGTTTTAGTGCAGTTATAATAATTTTTGGAATTAGAAGATAATTCTAATGTTCATAAAGTTAGGCCGTGTACACACGGCAGAGAACCTCGACGGGCAGAACACATCGTTCCGCCCGTCGAGGTTCTCTGCCGGCCGTCGAAATCGGCGACCCGCCCGTCGGGAATGGCAACCAGCCATTCATCCAGGCGGGCCGTCGAGCAAAAAGAGAGCGTGCTCTCTTTTCGCTCGACGGGATTCCCGACGGGCGGGGCGAGCGCTCTGTGTACACACGGCCGAGGTCCTCGCTGGAATGCAGCTTCCAGCGAGGTTCTCGCTGGTTTCCAGCGAGAACCTTGGTCATGTGTACGCCGCCTGATTCTTTATTCACCAAAACCCCAGATTTTAAACTTACCTGTCTGTGCAGTGGGCAGATTTTTAACACTGCCAAACTTACTTATCGTGGTCTGTTTGCAGAGGGGAGGGTATAGGCAGGCAGTATCAGCCAGGTTTTTTAGGGTATACATGGGGACAAATGACACAGCACAACCACATTTTTTGGGGGGGTTAACAAACGCTTTAATGGCATCCAGTTATTTCTCAAATTTCCTTTTATTTCCTTTTTTCCTATTCTTTTTTGCACATCGGCTCAGCTTGGACCAATGTAATTATCTAAGAACCAAACATGACCAATCCATGTGTAAGCTGGAAATCACTGTAGTAGGCATTGTTGCTACACTGATCACTGCTAGCTTCTTGGTCCAGTGCCGAGTGGTTGCCCTGCTGTACAGTGAACACAAGAGGTTGCTCAGTCAGCATTGGAGCCATTCAGAGAACACTTTGCTATTTTTCAATGAATGCTAAATATTATCTGGTTGGACGAGGTGGAGAGGCAGGGTAGTAACATCACAAACTCCACCTTGTCCAAACAGAGAAGGCATTATATTCATTAAGGAAAGTGCAAGGAATTATATGCCCATAATTGGTTTTCACTACGCAGCAAGGTAGCATCTTGGCATGTGACCCAATTGCTGTAGTAGCAGTACCTACTAGAGTGATTTCCAGCTTCCACAAGGACCACCCAGCTATAGAACATGCATGCTTACATTAGTACAATGTAATTATGAAGAAAGACCATGTCTAAACTGCAGCTTTACTGAAGAAAGATACATTCCTATTAGGGCTGTAGAAATTAAAGATGAATTCATTGATTAATCGGTTTTTTTTGATCGATCAAAATTCTTTTGATCGGTACTAGTGGTGCAATGGATCGTAAATGATCCGTGATCCAAACGGGTCACCATATGCGGATCGGCACAGCACGTGATCTGCTGATTTCCGCTGCTGCCTCGGCCATAGGAAAGGCCGTGGCTTTGGCCTAGCTCCAGGAGCGGCGGCCTTCTTGGTCCACCCGGTAGCAGCCTAGGTGAGCCTAGAGGCGCGCGCTGACGTCATCACCCATCCTCAACTGCTCATGTTTGGTTGGCTTCTCTGGTAAGACTAAGCAAGCACTATTCTTCCTATACAGTGGGGGAGATGTGGACCATATTAAAGTGGGGGAGATGTCTGTGGAAATTACAGTGGGGACTATATATAGTGGTAATCTGAAACATTTTGGTGCATAATAATTAATCAAAATTAGTCGATTAATCGATAAAAAAAAAATCGATTAATCGAACGCGAAAATTTTAATCAGTAACAGCCCTAGTTCCTATTTTGACTTAGATTAGCCTCTAAGTAAACTAATAATTTGAAGTGTGCTGTGAACTCCTGAAATGTGTCTACCTAGGTTGCCCATGGTATTGGTGCTCCAACATAAACTAATCTATATGTATTTTCTTCTTATCCCTGTCTATGCAGTTATGTAAAGTTGGACAAACAAGGGGCGTGGCCTGGAGCAGCATGTGAGCGGACGTCTTTCTAATGGCCCATACACACGATCCGAATATCGGACAAAAACGATCGTCCGATGATGGATCGTACGATTTTCGGATCGTGTGTACACTACTTTCGACAGCCGATCTCGACCGTTCATCCGATATTATTCGATCGAACAAGCTCGAAAATGTTCCTCGTACGATGTTAGATCGTACGATTTTCATTTAGTCAGTACAGCCGTCGTCCGACAATACAATACAAATACATTACAACACATGACATCACTTCCGATCATTTTTTTCTATCGTACGATAATTTTCGTGAGTTTAATAACCTATTTTATTTTACTCGCGATTATTAAGCGAAAAAAGTCGTACGATCCGTCGGCCGATATTCGGATCGTGTGTATGGGCCATTAGCAGCTCTGAGATCCCTCTGAACAATCCTGTGCCATCCTGTAATCCTACCTCTCTAAACCGGCTACTAGCCTTGCTATTCCCTCGGGGAAGCCCCTGGGATACTTTTCAGAAGAATCTGGTAGATAGGAACGAGAAAAAAAACAGCCCTCGGTCAGGATGCATGTTACCACGCGCTCCGGACATGATAGCCGCCGCAGCACCGCACCACTCTCCTCACTGGCATCCACGCCGGAGCTCTTTGAAGAGGACCCTGAGACGTCTCCCCCACCCTCCCCTGGTACATCCACTACACCAGCGGCCCCAGTATCGCCCAGCGAGGATGGCCTGGAGGATGGCCCAGAACCGGAGCCCACGCTGCTGGAGGTCCTTAGGCTCATGAAGGTAAACCACTCTGATTCTATGGGGAAGATGGAGGAGCTTAAGCTGGACATTATCATAATGCACCAGGATATGCATAAAATGCGGGACCGGGTCACTGAGACGGAGCGCCGCATCAGTGATCTGGAGGACACAGTAGGCCCGATCCTTCCCACGAATAAGGCCCAGGGCACAAAAATGTGTTCACTGGAGGACAAAATGGACGATTTAGAGAACCGTTTACACAGAAACAACCTGCTCTTGGTGGGGCTTCCTGAACGGGTCGAGGGATCCGACCTGGTTGCTTTCCTGGAGAGCTGGTTTACCCAGAAATTTGGGAAGGACTGCCTATCCCCCTGCTTTGTCTTGGAGCGGGCCCACAGGGTGCCTGGCAGGCCGCTGCCTGGGTGGGGGCCCCCTCATACCATGATAATGTGCCTACTTAACTATAGGGACCGGGACTCTATCTTGCGTGCGGCCCGAATTAAGGGGAGCCTGAAGATTAACAACGCCTCTGTGTCTCTCTTCCCTGACTACTCCCCTGCTGTCCATGCCTAGCGAACCAAGTACCAGCATGTCAAACAGAAGCTAAAGGAGAAGGCCCTCCAGTATTCTATGCTGTTTCCTGCAACGCTGAGAGTGGTGCATCAGGGCCAGGTACACTTTTTCCAAACCCCTGCCAACGCTTTGTCCTGGTTTAAATCCCTGCACCAACCTGGCCGTGCGTCTGATAGGGTGTCCGATGCTTGATTTATTTTTGTCAGTTTCCCTTCCCATTTTTATTTTTGCCTTGTCTTTTTTGTACTCTGCTCCACCATTGTGCTCCTGGGACAGGAGGTTTCAGTTACTTGCTGTGACAAGAGGACATCGATCTCCAGAGGAAGACTGTGCTGCTAACATTTGCTAACAACTGTTCCTTTTTCTTTTCATTTAAAGTTGATAAATGATCATTGACTGTTCCTACTTAGTTCGCTGGCTTGTCTGTGGCAGGCCATGTTCCTAGCATGTATATGCAGTTCAGGGTCAAAGTCATCCCCTTGTTTTTGGGGTCTGGCAGGGGTTAATTGTAATGGGCTGTTGCCTATACTGAGTGTGTTTTGGGGTGTGCTTGCTTTGTTGTCTGTGGGGATGTGTGTGGTGTGCTTGTGTGCGAGTGTTCTTGGCCCTCTCTCTACCCCCACCTATGCCTTGTCTGGGACGCTGCTGATTGATTTGATGCTGTGCTTTATTACATTTAATGCTTTAACATGTCTGTGATAAGGTGCATCTCCTGGAATGTCCGGGGGTTAAACTCCATATTTAAGAGAGCTTTGCTATTTGACTTCCTTAAGGTGCACAATCCCCATTTACTGTGCCTGCAGAAAACGCATCTTATGGGATCAAAGGTAATGGCATTGAAAAAGTGCTGGGTTATGCACGGTTACCATTACACCTATTCCAGCTATGCACGGGGGGTATCAGTTTTAGTGCGGAAGGGCCTCCCATTTTCCTGTGAAAGGGTGTTGTTGGACCCTAAGGGTCGGTATGTTTTTCTCCAATGCACGATGCATGCTACGCCATTATTGTTGGTGGTGGTATATGCTCCCCCCCCCCGTCACAGTAGACATCTTTACAGACTTAAGAGTGCAATTTGCCACCTTCCTGTCGATGGCTGCTCTTATAGTGGGGGACTTCAATTCGGTGCTCGACCCTGCTCGGGACCATTTGAGGCCCATCCAATATGACTCTAAGCTGTTTAGTCAGTGGTGTTCTTCCTTTGGCTATGTGGATCTTTGGAGACTCAGCCTTCCCGGGACTCAGGAATACACATGTGAGTCTCGGACGTACCGTACTCTTTCCAGGTTGGACTACGCTTTGGGGACCCCTGACTTGGTCCCCATTATACAGACAGTTTCCCACTTGTCTCAGACTCTATCGGATCACTCTACCCTATAGACATGGTGGTGAGACATAGGCCCTCCATTCGGGTGTGGCGGCTCAGTCCTCTCTGGGTCTCCACTCCTGAATTTCAGGAGCTGGTCCGGCAGGACATGTCCCATTATTGGGGGGACAACACTGGTTCGGCCTCCTTTGGCCCCACATGGGATGCCTTCAAGGCGTCGGTGCGGGGCTCGTATATTTATAATATTGCCCGACATAGACAGTCCTCCCGGGCTGCCCTTCTGGCATTGGAGTCCTCCCTCGAGAACACCAGGGCCCAATATTCTGCGCTTCCCACCCCGGACTCCCGTAAAGGGTGGAAGTGACCTGTAAACAGCAGTTGTATCTGTCAGCCAGGTTGCTCGAGCACAGTGGTAAGAATGGCAAGATGTTGGCCTATCTGCGGGACGGCTCTGTCACATCGGATTCCTTGGTCATTAATCAAACCTTTAAGGCCTTCTATGAGAACCTCTACACCATGGGTCCTCAAACTATGGCCCTCCAGCTGTTCAGGAACTACAATTCCCATCATGCCCTAGTCATGTCTGTGAATGTCAGAGTTTTACAATGCTCATTGGACTTGTAGTTCCGCAACAGCTGGAGGGCCGTAGTTTGAGGATCCCTGCTCTACACTGCCCCGACCCCTCCGGACGAGGCAGAGATGTTGGGATTCTTTGAATCTCTCCAATTCCCTGTCCTGGAGGAATCTCATATTACGTTACTAGATAAACCCCTTACGGTGGAAGAGGTCACTGAGGCTATTTATTAACTCCCTCCTAATAAAGCCCCTGGGTTGGACGGCTTGCCCGCCGAGTGGTATAAGAACTATACGGAATAACTAGCACAGAGGTTGCACTCCTTGTTTGGGCAGGCACTGCAGGGGGGCGAGCTTCCCTCCTCCATGTGTGAGGCCCTGATAGTGGTGCTCCCTAAACCCGATAAAGACAAGTTGTTGTGTGGGTCATACCGCTCCATATCCCTATTAAATAGTGACGTGAAGGTGCTCGCAAAAATTCTGGCCCTAAGACTGCAGAAGGTTATTCTTCACCTGATTCACAGGGATCAGGCGGGGTTTATGCCTGGGGGAAGTATGTAAGATAACATCCGGTGACTCTACTTGAACATTCATAGGGCGGAAGCTGAAAGCAAGGGGGGCCTGGTGTTGTCTTTGGACGTGTTGAAGGCCTTTGACACAGTCAATTGGTCATTCCTGTGGGAGGCTATGCATCGTATGGGCTTCAGCACCCAATTTATTCGGTGGGTCCGCTTGCTGTATACCAACCCCAGGGCCAGGGTGTGCACTAACAAAGATGTTTCTGATGATTTCACTTTGCAGAGGGGCACCAGGCAGGACTGTCCGCTCTCGCCGCCAAATTTTTGTATGAGTTTCGGGCATCCCCTATTTTTTTATTGAAAAAACGTTTTAAGAAAATTAATTCGCTCCTGTTCACTTTTCTCTGGCAGGGGTCGAGCCCGCGAATCGCTTGGGCCTCCCTCCAGGCTGATAAGCTGGATGGGGGTTTGGCATGTCCCAACTTGAGACAGTATTTTATAGCGTCTCAGCTTACGTATATCTATGATTGGTTCCTGGAGGCCTCCCCGTCCTGTTCCACCGCTCTACTGACCGCTCTGGTGGGCTCCAGGGACTTGCTGGTTGATGACCTACTCAGGTCAAAGGCCGGACGGTGCTCCCGTAGCTCCCCGATAGAGGTTAGCTGGTTGGCCTGGCACGAGGATAACAGGGTGCTCACAGATTCAGTCGGGGTGTCTCCTAGAGCTCCCCTATGGCAACATTTTAACTTTCCTGAGCTCCTGGGTCACCCGGACTCTGGGTGGTGGACTCAGATGGGGGTCACACATGTTTCCCACATCTTTGTCAATGACAAGTTTATTTCATTCGAGGACTTGAGGGTACGCAGTGGGGTACCGGATAAATGTTCATTCAGGTATATGTCACTCCGCCACGCTGTACAGACTCAATTTGAGGGTCTGACCCTGGGGCTCACGGAATCGCCTCTGGAGGCGCTCATGTCATACTTAGATATTGGGAAACTGGTTACGACATTTTACTCACGCCTCCAGTCGGTGGGGGTTAAGCCCTTCCAGATCGCTCAGCGGAAATAGGAGGTGGACATTTCGGGGCTGTCCGAGGAGGGGTGGGAGGAGGCCTCGGAGGTTTGCTTCCTAGATCTTATTGGGTCCAATGATCAGTACGTTCAGTTTAAATTTATCCACCAGTTACATTATACTCCTGCCAGGTTGGCCCGTATGGGTCTGGTTTCTGATGGTTTCTGATGCCTCCTGTCCTAGGTGTGACTCCACTGAGGCCGACTACATCAGGGCTCAAAATTTCAAGTCCTGAGCTACTAGCTATGCCTTAAGAGTTACTCGCCACTAGTTGCCCCACCTAATTCATACACTGCCCTGTGCCTGATTGCACCCGTAAACATGCCCTGTAGATTATCTCATGGAATGACACTGTTAAATGTTTTATGCAGAATTAAGTTACATAATTAAATATTACCAACAACAACTTTAACAAAATGGGACAGAGCACTGGGGGCAGACCAGAGGGACGACCAGAGGGACAGGGCACTGGGGGCAGACCAGAGGGACAGGGCACTGGGGGAAGACCAGAGGGATAGGGCACTAGAACTGGGTCTCTTCCCCATTCTCTTGCTGTCTCCTCTGCAAGTCACATCCATCCTCTCTCTCTCTCCCTCTCCTATTCAGCTCATCATCAGGAGCCTGTGTGTGCAGGTCCACGCTTGCCTGTCCCCACTTCCCCCTTTTATTTAGGCTGGCAGTGAGGAGAGGAGCTGCAGCACAGTGGGAGGGAGTACAATCCAGCGCTGAGATCCACACAACTGCACAGCCATTGACATGATAGCACAGCGCACACTGACACCGCACAGCACACATTGAGACCAATCTGTTCACAGTGCTCAGGCTGAACTGTTGGACACTTACATAGAGCGCAAGGAGAAGAAAACTGCACAAACTGGAAGGCTACCGCTCTCATGTCAGGGCAACTTTAAGTGAGCTACATTGGTCGGGGGAGGGGGGCAGGCTCAGAAAGGCCATACTGTTAGGTCCTATGGCTTAATGAGAATTGTAAGGAGAGCTCCTGTGTACTGCTCTGCCTGTGCGTGGCTCACTAGACTACTTTTCCCGAGCATGCACCTTCCCTCTTCGGCCGCCAATCTCATATGGAGTCTCTGTGTAGGCACAGATTGGAGGGAGATTGGTCATGCAGCCCTGTCATCACTCACCCCCAGCTTAAATCCACTCGCCAAATGCTAGTAGGCGAGTGGAAATTTTGAGGGCTGGACTACATACACATGTTTTGGTCATGCCCTGCTGTATTATTATTTTGGAGGGACGTATTTTCTTTTTTCAGGGACACTCTACGCCTCCCCGTTTCTTTTACTCCAGAGGTTGGATTGTTGGGTGTGCTCAATATACCTACAACTCATGCTCGAATTCTGATACAAATAGTTTTGTTCTATGCTAGGAAACTGATCTTGTTACATTGGAAAAGTGCATCTGCCCCGGATATTCAAATGCTGTATCGTATAGTGAACAAGATCTTACCCATATTTAAGTGTATATAGAAAGGCAGGGCCTGTCCCAAAAAGTTTAACAAAGTCTGGCAACCCTGGCTGGATATTAAGGACTCCTTCTGGAAAGACATCCCACTTTCTCAGCCATAAAGGGCTATGGGCAGGGGGGTTCTGGGTTGTCCTGGTGATCGCTGGGTGGTTTGGGGGCGATAGGTGAGTGGACAAACTGGGTGAGGGGGTGGGGGGGAGGGTAGAGAGTTCTGGATGGATGTTGGATGTGTGTGGGTGTGTGTGTGAATGAGGTGTGGGATTAGTTTGGTATGTAACGGGTATCTCTACTGCTTGCTGTATATCTATGGCATGAGGCCGAGTGTGGTCCACGTGGGATACCCTGAAGTATGTGTTGTTATTGTTCCTCCATTGAGGGACCGGGGTAATTATTTTCAGGGAGGGGGGAAATACTGATAGATATGGGCTGATTGACTTCTATGTCATTTTATGTTGGTGTTGTAACAGTTACTGTGCCTTTTTCTGTGATGATTGTAATTGCAGAAAACCAATAAACACAGTTTAAAAAAAAAAAAAAGTTGGACAAACAAATAAAAAAAATTGGAACATATTGTATTTCCTCAATTCATTTTTAATTACCTACTGTACTGTTTTATGCCTCTGTGTAAAACTTATAGCAGCATAAAGTGTGATAAGTGTCATCAAGGCAAAATATACTTTTAATTATAGTGATCTGCTGCAGTACTGTGAACCTTCATCCGAAGGTATAAGTGAATGAGAAAAATAAATGTTACTGCACGGATCTGATTAATCTTTGGCAATGAATAAATTAAATGTTCATCAAACCATAAATCATTAATTACGTGCTCAAACAACCATACTCTGCGGTATTGAATATTTCCGTACCTGAGGTTTGCTATATAAAATAAACATGCATCAAAAATCCATATATCATATAGTGACATAAATTATACGTAAATGTGTCAAGTATAGGGTATACAGGCAAAATCACTGCACATAATGCTCTAAAAAATGCTCTCTGTGCAACTACAAACATATTACCAAATTCCATATAAAATATACTGAACAAATGTCATAAGTGCCAAAACTGGGTGAGCAATTTAGCAGTTAATGTTAAGATTACAAGAAAAGTGAAAGTCCATGCAGATAAATGGTCAAAAGTGCAGCTGTCTCTTCCACCCGCAAGATAAGTGCCACCGTCACCAACAGCTAGATGGAACACTCACCAGATACTGGATAGTATAAAGCCAAAAACTTTCTTTATCAACCGATAGATATGTTCTCCTAGTCCTTAACACTTTCAACGGTATCCTCATAAAAACAAGGGGCTCAACATAGTGAAGTTTGTAATGATATTTATTAAAATGTAAATATAAAACCAATACACTCACAAGTATAGTGACTAAAACCGGCACTTAGTATCCTTAGCAGTAGGGATGAGCTTCGCGTTCGATGCGAACACATGTTCGCATCGAACATTGGCCGTTCGATCGTTCGTCGAAAACGAACAAATCGGGTCGTTCGCGCCAAATTCGAATGACCCATAATTCACTGCGGTGTTGCGCGCTGATGATTGGCCAAGCATGCACCATGACCCCGCATGCTTGGCCAATCACAGCGCCCAAAAAAACGAAGAGACCTAATTGGCCAAAGCCTGGGTGCTTTGGCCAATTAGGGCTCAGGGCTTTAGCACACGCCCCACACTATAAAAGGCCGCCTCCCGGGCAGCCTTGTGTGTTCCGGAGAGAGAGAGAGAGAGAGAGAGAGAGAGAGATCAGGGAGGCTACTAGTTAGTATAGTTACATTTACAGTTTGTAGAGAATATATTGACATCCCTTAGGCCTCGTACACACGATCGGACATATCCGATGAAAACGGTCCGCGGACCATTTCCATCGGATATGTCCGATCGGGAGTTTGATCCGATGGCGTGTACACACCATCGGATCAAATTCCCCGCCGCCGGACGGCGCGGTGACGCGGCGGTGGCGTTGACGCCGCCACGTCACCGCTACGTCACCGCACCAGGAAGTAAAACACTTCCGCGCATGCGCCGAATCCATTCGGCGGCGGTGCGGGACGACATGTCTGCTGGTAAGTGTACTAATCAGCAGACATGTCGGGCGGACAGATTCCCACCAGATAGATTTCAAAGCTTGCTTTGAAATCTGTCGGGTGGAGAAATCTGTCTGCTAGCCCATACACACGAGCGGAGATGTCTGCTGAAACGGTCCATCGGACCGTTTTCAGCGGACATATCCCCTTGTGTGTACGAGGCCTAAGAGTTGTCAATATATTTAAAAACTGTATAGCTTAGCTAGTTCTGCTATTAGTATCTGTCAGGCAGGAGATTGTGCTTTATGCTCTAACGTGTTAGTTAACGTGTGCTAGTTAATTGCACATAGACGCATTACCTGTTACTGCAAGTGGGCTATTGAATTGCACAGAAACGCAGTCGCTCTGACTGTGCGTGTGCTGTTTAATACCACCTTAGTGCATTTGGTGTCACCGCACGTGTGCTGTTACATACCACCTGAGCGCATTTTGTGTCACTGCACGTGTGCTGTTACATACCACCTGAGCGCATTTGGTGTCACCGCACGTGTGCTGTTACATACCACCTGAGCGTATTTGGTGTCACCGCACGTGTGCTGTTACATACCACCTTAGTGCATTTGGTGTCACCGCACGTGTGCTGTTACATACCACCTTAGCGCATTTGGTGTCACAGCACGTGTGCTGTTACATACCACCTGAGCGCATTTGGTGTCACCGCACGTGTGCTGTTACATACCACCTTAGCGCATTTGGTGTCACCGCACGTGTGCTGTTACATACCACCTGAGCGCATTTGGTGTCACCGCACGTGTGCTGTTACATATCACCTCAGCGCAATTGGTGTCACCGCACGTGTGCTGTTACATACCACCTGAGCGCATTTGGTGTCACCGCACGTGTGCTGTTACATACCACCTGAGCGCATTTGGTGTCACCGCACGTGTGCTGTTACATACCACCTTAGCGCATTTGGTGTCACCGCATGTGTGCTGTTACATACCACCTGAGCGCATTTGGTGTCACCGCACGTGTGCTGTTACATATCACCTCAGCGCAATTGGTGTCACCGCACGTGTGCTGTTACATACCACCTGAGCGCATTTGGTGTCACCGCACGTGTGCTGTTACATACCACCTGAGCGCATTTGGTGTCACCGCACGTGTGCTGTTACATACCACCTGAGCGCATTTGGTGTCACCGCACGTGTGCTGTTACATACCACGTGAGTGCATTTGGTGTCACCGCACGTGTGATGTTACATACCACCTTAGCGCATTTGGTGTCACCGCACGCATGCTGTTACATACCACCTGAGCGCATTTGGTGTCACCGCACGTGTGCTGTTACATACCACCTTAGCGCATTTGGTGTCACCGCACGTGTGCTGTTACATACCACCTGAGCGCATTTGGTGTCATCGCACATGTGCTGTTACATACCACCTGAGCGCATTTGGTGTCACCGCACCTGTGCTGTTATATACCACCTGAGCGCATTTGGTGTCACCGCACCTGTGCTGTTATATACCACCTGAGCGCAGTTAGTGTCACTGTATGTGTGCTGTTACATACCACCTGAGCGCAGTTAGTGTCACGCACCTGTGCTGTTATATACCACCTGAGCGCAGTTAGTGTCACTGATGTTCCCCCAGCTGGAGCATACTGCCAGGTTGTTGACAGTGATGAGGAGGGAGGGGATGATGAGGTCACTGACTCTACCTTGTTGCCTGATAGGAGAGAGGAGGAGGAGGAGGATGAGGAGGAGGAGGAGGACGAGGCACAGGCACATCTCCAAAGAGACAGGATGCCCTCCAGGGGTCAGCTTAAGGTCACACCCACTGCATTACAGTGCACATCTAGGGCGCTTGTGCATGGCGCTGCTGTGTCTGACCGGGACAGCAAAAGCTCTTTGGTGTGGGCCTTTTTTGAAACATGTCCACAAGATTGTACCTTTGCTATTTGCAACTTATGTCGCAAGCGTATCTCGCGTGGTCAAAACATCAACCGCCTGGGTACCACATGCTTGTCCAGACATATGTCGACCTGCCATGCAGCTCGTTGGCAAGCACACCAGAAAGACCCACACCAAAGACAAAAGCGTACCCCCCCCTTGCCCGTCTGGGACCTCCAACCCCAGTAGACCCCCAGTCCTCTCTGAAGCCTGCAGTGAAGGTGTAGAAATAGGTGTGTCACAAGCTAGTAGTAGCGGTCAATCTACTGATAGTACCAGGCAAATTTCCCTGCCCCAGCTGCTGCAGCGCCGAAAGAAGTACAATCCCAGCCATCCACATGCCCAGCGGTTGAATGCTAGCTTAGAGAAATTGCTAGCACTTCAACTGCTACCTTTTCAGTTGGTAGATTCTGCCCCCTTCCGTGAGTTTGTGCAATGTGCAGTACCTCAGTGGCAAGTACCAAAACGCCACTTTTTCTCACGGAAGGCTATTCCGGCTCTCTACCGGCATGTGGAAGGCAATGTCCATGCCTCGTTGGACAAGGTGGTCAGTGGTAAGGTGCATATTACCGCTGACTCATGCTCCAGCAGGCATGGACAGGGACGTTACCTGTCTTTTACGGCGCATTGGGTGACTCTGCTGGCAGCTGGGAAGGACGCAGGGCAAGGTCCAGTAGTTTTGGAGGTTGTTCCGCCACCACGCCTCCAAAACACTACTACTGTTTGTGACACACCTCTCTCCTCCACCCCCTCCTCTTCTTCTTCCTCTGTGGCCTCTTCCTGTGGTGATGTTTTCTCCGATCCAGCCGTGCTCCGTAGGCGTACGAGGGGATACGCAGGAATGCAGGCCAAGAGATGCCATGCGGTGCTAGAGCTGGTGTGCTTGGGAGACAGGAGCCACACTGGGGAAGAGGTTTTGTCAGCTCTGCAGGGTCAGGCTGAGAGGTGGTTGACGCCACGCCAGCTGAAGCCTGGAATGGTGGTCAGCGATAATGGCACCAACCTCCTCTCTGCCCTGCGACAGGGAAAACTCACCCACGTGCCCTGTTTTGCGCATGTCCTCAATTTGGTGGTGCAGCGGTTCTTGGGCAGGTACCCGGGCTTGCAGGATGTCCTGAAGCAGGCCAGGAAAGTCTGTGTGCATTTTCGAAGGTCATATAATGCCACTGCTCGGCTGACTGACTTCCAAAGGGAATACAACCTGCCCAAGAACCGCCTAATTTGTGACATGCCCACCAGATGGAATTTAACGTTGGCCATGCTGCAGCGGCTGCACACGCAGCAACGGGCCATCAATGAGAACCTTTGCCAATATGGCAGCAGAACTGGGTCAGGGGAGCTAGGTTTTTTTCCCCCACGCCAGTGGGCCTTGATCAAGGATGCATGCACTGTCCTGTCACCATTTGAGGAGGCCACGAGGATGGTGAGCAGTGACAGTGCATGCATCAGTGAGACTGTCCCTCTTATTCACATGTTGGAGCACACGCTACGTGGAATAATGGACAGGGCCCTTGAGGCAGAACAGAGGGAGGAAGAGGAGGATTTCCTTACCTCTCAGGGCCCCCTTTACCCAGACAGTGGACCTGCTTGCCCACCTAGCACACAGGAAGAGGAGGAGGAGAAGGAGGATTGTATCAGCAGCATGGAGGTGGAGCCTAGCACTCAGCAGCAGCAGTCTTCAAGGGATCATTTACAGTCCCAAGGAGCACGTGGACTTTTACGTGGCTGGGATGAGGTGCCTGTGGATCCTGTCGTCCTCATAGACCCAGAGGACTGTGCCCCAAATGCCTCTGCAAACTTACGCTGCATGGCCTCCCTGATCCTGCAAAGCCTGCGTAAGGATCCTTGTGTACGTGCTATTAAGGAGAGGGATCATTACTGGCTGGCGACTCTCCTTGATCCACGTTACAAGAGTAATGTTGCGGACCTTATCTTGCCATTGCAGAGGGAGCAGAAGATGAAACTTCTGCGGTAGGCCTTGCAGAAGGGTCTGTGCAATGCGTTCCCAGAACCGGGGGGATTACCAAAACCTGGCTCTGGACAACGTCTTGCTGAGGCTTCGGTGAGTCACAGAAGGGGCGGTGGAGAAGGTGGTCGTCTGACTGATAAGTTCAGGCAGTTTTTTAGTCCGCAGCCCCAAGGTCTGACCGGTTCCAGCAACCATCGCCAGCGTCTGGTTTACATGGTCCGGGAATACCTAGGGGCAAGATCCGACTTGGACACCTTCCCCACCGAAAATCCTCTGGCTTACTGGGTCTTGAGGATGGATCACTGGCCAGATCTTGCCCAGTACGCAATTGAGCTACTGGCTTGCCCTGCATCCAGTGTTCTTTCAGAACGAACATTAAGTGCTGCTGGAGGCTTTGTGACTGATCACAGGGTGCGCCTCTCCACCGGCTCTGTTGATCGACTGACCTTCATCAAAATGAATCAGGCTTGGATCAACACCAGCTACCAAGCACCTGATGCTGATATTAATGAATAATATCTTTTTGTTGAAATGTCGGATCCCTTTTAGACTGCGTATGCTGATGCTGAGTGACTGTCCTCTTATGCTGCTGATGGAATATCCTTCTCCTCCTCACTTTTCTTGCTGATAGCTAGTAAGAAATGTTGTGTTTCTGGGCTCCGCCACCAGTGACAAAGGCACAATTTTTCAGCCCCTGTTTAACAGGGGCGCCTAATAACAATTTTTGATGCAATACTTTGCACGTGGCTCCTTGTTGTGCTCCAATAGGTGTTATTGGGAGGGGTTGCAGTGTTGTGTTGTGCCCAAGGCACAATTTTTCTGCCCCTGTCTAACAGGGGCGCCTAATAACAATTTTTGATGCAATACTTTGCACGTGGCTCCTTGTTGCGCTCCAATTGGAGTTATTGGGAGGGGTTGCAAGTGTTGTGTTGTGCCCAAGGCACAATTTTTCTGCCCCTGTTTAACAGGGGCGCCTAATAACAATTTTTGATGCAATATTTTGCACGTGGCTCCTTGTTGCGCTCCAATTGGAGTTATTGGGAGGGGTTGCAGTGTTGTGTTGTGCCCAAGGCACAATTTTTCAGCCCCTGTTTAACAGGGGCGCCTAATAACAATTTTTGATGCAATACTTTGCACGTGGCTCCTTGTTGCGCTCCAATTACAGTATGTTTGAGGGGTGCCCTTTTTTCTAAAAAAATTCTTTCACAAAACAATAATGGCCCCCCACCACCACTAAAATATTCGACATAATGTTGCCACACAGAACTTGCGCAAGTAGTATTAATTACTTTTTTTTTATAGTCCTCTCATGTTGTGCAGGGACATTTCTAAACACGTGCCACTACTATAGACACCCAGCAGGTGTGATATTTAAAGGAATTTTTTTTTCACTTTAAGCATCATTAAAATGGCTGCTCCGGAAAAAACGGCTGTTTTTAAACAATTTTTTTTCCATTGATACATGTTCCCTGGGGCAAGACCTGGGTTCTGAAGGACGTTTTCCAACATTAAATTGAATTTTGGTCTTTAAAATGATCATTTTTGAATTCGAACGTTCGGGTCCCATAGACTTCAATGGGGTTCGAAATATTCGTGCGAACCCGCGGTCTGTTCAAACTTTCTGGTGCAAACCGAACCCGGGGGTGTTCGGCTCATCCCTACTTAGCAGCATCGAGTGTTTTAGCCGCTCACCAGCGTTTAGAGGGGTAGTGTACCTTGCTTCTGTTCCCACTTTTGCTACAACAGATGGTACCGACGCGTGGTGCACTCCCTCTCAGCGTAGATCCAAACAGCCTTTTACGCGTTTCGAAATCAATTCGTCATCAGAAAAGCTGTGGATACTTCCTTGTTTCCATTATTTATACTGTAGTGGACAGTGTATAATGCTAGTTCCGTTTTTCTCAGGAACCGGAAGTTGCCCCTCCGCCATTTTGGCTCTTAACCGGAAGTTCCCCATCCACCATTTTGTTTACTGGCTGCCTCCTCTATTTTGCCCACTCACATGAGTATTCCAGTTAATGTTAAGATTACAGGTGGAAGAGACAGCTGCACTTTTGACCATTTATCTGCATGGACTTTCACTTTTCCTGTAATCTTAACATTAACTTCTAAACTGCTCACCCAGTTTTGGCATCTATGACATTTGTTCAGTATATTTTATATGGAATTTGGTAATATGTTTGTAGTTGCACATAGAGAGCATTTTTTAGGGCATTATGTGCAGTGATTTTGCCTGTATACCCTATACTTGACACATTTACGTAGAATTTATGTCACTATATGATATATGGATTTTTGATGCATGTTTATTTTATATAGCACACCTCAGGTACTGAAATATTCAGTACCGCAGAGTATGGTTGTTTGAGCACGTAATTAATGATTTATGGTTTGATGAACATTTAAATTATTCATTGCCAAAGATTAATCAGATCAGCACAGTAACATTTCTTTTTCTCATAGCAGCATAAAGTTATTAACTGTAGGGGTGATTTTTGGGTTTGCCACCACTGTGGATTCACTGTTTATTATTATTCTTGAAGTTTGTGAATTTGAAAACCCTTGGCTGTAAAAAGTTTGCTGCCAGAAATAAGGGATAACCTAAAATGAAGTGCTAAGTGTTTGTCATTTCTAGCTAAATCACAAGAGACAATTATGAATGGAAAATCCAGCCCCCTTTCTACAACAAATGGGAGCTCAAGGCAGCCATTTTGTCAATGTGTGTCATCGTTAGTACATGTCCTCCTTGGCAGTGCCCAGGTTCCCATGCATCTTGATTGACATTGACAATAGTTTTTTAGTCCTACAGATTGACAGATTTAAAAACAAGACTACCCCCCCCCCCCCCATCATAGACTTGAGGATTCACCAAGATGCTCACAAACTTCAAACAAGTTTCATAAAACAAACACAAGCAGCTTCACTTATCCCTAGTTAACTGTGTGAACTGCTCCATTTTCTATATTTTTAAAGTAGGCCAGAAATGGGTCCCTGCTACAGTATTTGGGTTCTTGTCTTTTTAAGGGAAATGACTTGAAGGCAAATATTGGAATATTCACGTGTTCTTACCCATACAGGGTGAGGGATTCCGGACTAGATAACTTGGAGACGAGAAGACTGATTTTCAATGCTCTCAGGATTGGTAAGTCCTCTTTTAGCACCCAGAATTTAAAGGATCAGAGAGACTTTGGGAGGGAAAGGGCCTTCGACCCTGATTACAGGGACTTCGGTCCCAAAAAAGTTAACCCATCTGTAAGAGAGTCCAAAAAAGAACAGTAAACAGCCAGTAGGTGTCTGTGAGGTAAAGTGGAGTGGTCTCCATCTTGTCTACTAGAACCACCAGACCAGTGTTTATTTTATATGTCCTCACACATATAAAATGTAGCTTGAATCACAATTTTTCCACAAATATATGCAGCATCTATACACTTACTTCAATGTTGTTATCTTGTCCCCATAATAGTTCTAACATTACTGTACTCCTGATTCTCAGCATATTTTCTGAATTTTCTATAAAGATACCATTTTTCTTGTATGGAAGTTGTAACCTATAAAATCAAAACATGGACCACAAATAAAATATATCAGGTTTGGTTAATTTATTTGGACCCTATCTAGGGTATTTGAAATAAATATAGCTATATTAATCACTTTTTTATCCGTGTACTTTCTATTAGTAAATTCAGACTTAAAGTATCCAATTTCATATAAAACCACTGTTTTGAATTGGGCAAGGTAATTAAAATGTATTTATACACAGCTGTGTGTGGGCTCATTGATTGCTAGTTTTGCATTTAGATGTTTACAAAATGATCTGCTCTCCGTATGAATGAGCCCCTACCTGACAGAATTGAAGAAATTCTAATCCTTCCCCACTTCAAAACTCCAAAACAAAATGTGTGCATGTATTGCAAACAGGTTGCAGGGTTCAGGAGTGCATTACTTACAGGATGTAGGGAGGATGAGAAGGGTAAAGGTGGGAAGAAGGGAACATGGGATGCAAAAAGGGGCACAGAGGGGAAGGAGGGTGAATGAGGTACACAGGGGTTGCTTGCTCCTAGAAAGTGACCGCTGCCAGCTGTTATGTGCTCAGTGCAGATAGGAGGTTGACAACAGTTACCCAGCTCAGTGGTGGGAACATTCAGCATTTCTATGCTTATCAGCATCTCCCTTGAATGAGCCTTTGGTGATGTTTTTTTTTTCAGCCTGTAAATACTCCTCATCTAATATGCCTGTACACACCTATGTATGCTTTTACAGGCTGAAAAGAAAATGTCAAATACCTATAAAAGTATAATTTTTAAGTCCAGTTTGCATGAGGCATACAAGCTTTTTGGCTGCCTGCAGCTCCACACTAGATGATGAATGATGTGCCATTGCTCTCTCCAAATTAGAGCAGGGCAGAGAATATTCTGTGAAGTCATGACCCACAGACTGTCCCTTGAGTTGAGTCCACCCCCCCCCCCTCTCCCCCTTTTTTTTTTTCTTTCTTCTTTCCCTTCTTCTCTCCTCTCCCCGATCTGGAATTGCGGAGTTGTGTCCCATACCCCTACCTGTCCACAGGATGATCCCGACAGGGGTGGACGGGTACGGCTGGGGCCTTCATTTTACTACGACTAGTGATATCGAAACCCTTCAACTACACGATCACTGTCGCGAGAGGGGAGACTCCCAGAGAAGCAGGATGTCCTATTCCCACGCTCCACTATACCCTCTCCCTCGCTATTGCTGACCCCCTGTGTCCTGCCCTACCTACTACACCAAGCTCCAGGATCTACAGTCATCACACCGCTCTTCTCTTGTTCTCATACCCTCCTGTTGAAGACTGTTATTATTATTATTAATATTATTATTAGTATTATTATTATGTATACATGTTGTGTGGGATTTGCTGTGTGTATACTGGTACATGCATCCCGAATGCTGTTACCCTGTACTTGTGTCTCCCATTGTGGTATGCCATATGCTCTACTGTATTGTTTTTGACTCCCTTATACTCAATAAATTTGTTTGAACAAAAAAAAAAAGAATATTCTGTGAAAGCTGCCTGGAGAGGTGCATTGTCACTTGTAAACACAGAAGCCAGGTCTCTCGGTTTAAAAAGTGACAGCAGTGAGAAGTGCATCCATACTATAAAAATGAATTTGATTACAGACTATGCCTTCGTCCATGAAAACTAGGTATAGAGTCACTCCAGATATTAAACTGTATCTACAGCTAAAAAAAAAAAAATTGGTTATAGTATGGAATGGTTAAAAACCTCTATCAGTTTTTTTTCAAACTGATTGTGAGCTATTGGGGAAATTCTCTTTGCTACCTTTCACAGATAGAAAAAAATGAGTGAAACAGATAGAAACAACAAGTGACAGAGCAAAACCAACCCCTGTGCTGCCCATCTTGGAAGATATTTCCTCACCTTCTGTTCTGTTCTGTTCTGTGACAAATCTAAAAATATTTTCCATCACTTTCTGTCCTGGTGAAAAACAGAGGGTGTCTCTAAGCAATGGGAATACTGAAGGGAATTAAAACCAAACAGAAGTTCCAATTTTACCCCACTCTATCCAAAACAAGAAAAAAGTTTTGACTATAGATGCAATTGTAAACCTATTTAAAGACCCAGTCCTTCCATGCCCTCCCTGCATCTTTTTTATTTTTTGGATTCCCTAAATATATATTTTAACTTTCGCTCTCTTTTTGGACAGTCTGGTGACATTCTATGTCCTTCACCATCTTGCCTGGCAGCACTGTGGCCGGTCTTTTCTGCAGCAGTGCAATGACAATTCATTTTCGGTGCAGCCGCTTATGCATGGGGACATGTTTATGACATCCTGGGCTCTCAAGAAAAGGCTGAATGATGCTTACCTTCATTCAACTTGTGGAAGTGGACACTAAGGCCGCATACACACGAGGAGACATGTCCGCGGACATGTTCGATCGTGTGTATGGCCTAGCGGACAGGTTTCCAGCGGACAAAAGTTTCTAAGCATGCTTAGAAACTTGTCCGCTGGAAACCTGTCCGTCGGACATGGCCGATGGTTAGTACGCCCAACAATCGGACCGAAATCCCGCGAATGCGTCAAATTGATTTGACGCATGTGTGGAAGCATTGAACTTCCTTGTTTGAGCACGTCGGTGTCTTCTACGTCACCGCGTTCTCTGTCCGCAGGGATTCTGGTCTGATGGTGTGTACACACATCAGACCAAAATATCCCTGGAGACATGTCCGATGAAAACGGTCCGTCGGACCTGTCTGATCGGACATGTCTCCTCGTGTGTACGCGGCCTTAAGGGGTGGTGGACAAGGATACAGAGGGCTGAGCATGAGTAGGGTTTGTTTGTTTTTTTTAACAAAGGGGAAGGGGATTGATTGGAAAAAACAACACTGGCACTTAACATCTTTAACAGAATAGATAATTGGTGAAATGATCAGACAAGGAGTAATTATAACTTGCAATTATACAATATTGCACAACAGGGTCAGGAGAGCAAAAAACATGCATATACTACAGAACAAGAAAAAATTTTATTATGAAACCTGCACAATTTACACAAACATTGAATTGAAGATTACATAACAGAGCCTAGCTTCAGTAAAACAGTTCAGAACACAGCTGCAATTATTCTTATAAATGGCGGCCCTCATACTGAAGTCTAGCGCAGCTCTAGTAACACATGTGAACAGCTAGAGGGATCCACAGATAAAGGGCCATCTGACCTGGCTGCAGATCACTTAACCAGTTTACTTTGCTTCATTAGTTGTGGTCTTTCTAATCTGATGATGGAAACTCAGGAATTTATGCTCCCTGTGTGTGTTAAGGAACACTGGGAGTTGTGGGAGATGGAGGTAAAGGGGCCTGCACCTGCCTCTGAGCATGGTAAGTAAATGAACACCCTGCTACACATCTGCATATTATCAACACTGATAAAAATGAGTATACATAGTCCTTGAAAAAATTGTTATAATGGCCCGGATTCACAAAGCACTTACGCCGACGCATCTCCAGATACGCCTACGTAAGTACAAATGTGCGCCATCGTATCAATGCGCCGACCCACAAAGCTAGATACGTCGAAAAATAGGCTTCATCCGACTGACGTAACTTGCCTACGCCGGCGTATAGTGGGCGCATAGTTACGCTGGATGCATTTGGCACTCCCATTAATTTTCTATGCAAATATGCAAATGAGGGAGATACGCCGATTCACGAACGTAGTTGAGCCCGGCGCATGTTTTAAGCGATTTGCGTAAGGTTTACATCCGGCGTAAAGTTATTCCCCATATTGGAGGCGCAACTCATGCAAAGGTATGCACCAGGGAACGAACGCCGTTGAATTTTACGTAGTTTACGTAGTACGTGAATAGGGCTGGGCGTAGGTTATGTTCACGTCGTAGGCAGTGATTCGACGTATCTTAGCCAGTTGTTTCGACGTGAATGTGAGCATGTGCACTGGGATGCGTCCAAGGTACGACGCATGCGCAGTTCATTTTAAGTACTTGTCTAAAGCTCAGCCCATCATTTCCATGGGGTCACGCTTCATTTAAAAGTATCATGCCTACTTCCAGCCCACTTCGACTTACGCTGCCTTAAGCCTACGACTATACGATACGCCAGCTTAACGTTGGGAGCATTTGCTTTGTGCATTCCATGCTTCCCTCTCTTCGTTGCGCTGGCGTAGCGTAAAGAAGATATGCTACGGCGGCATACATATGCGCCGAGGTATGTGAACCGGGCCAATGTCTCTTAACTGAAACTAGCTTTTCAAAAAGCTTAGGGTTTTCCTGTATGGGTAGATTTTATTGTACCATGTTCGATGGTAACTTGATTTAGATTTAACGCTGACGGGATATGCCTTAGTCTTTTTTTCCACATTTCCTAAATAGAACTATATACATATTCAGTGCATAATATGTGTGCAGCACAATATACGTTTCCCCAATTTCCACAAAATACATGGGTTAACCAAGAAATGATTGTATTTACCTTTGTCCTTCAATCTTAGGAACATGATCAACAACTTCTATGAATACATAATTTATTTTTATAGATAACTGAATGACAGCTGGGATATTATTAACCAGTCCTTGATGAATCTGTATGTTGAAGTCTTCATAGGGTTTCCCACAGTGTGAAGCCAAAAGATAGTTACATTGTCCCGGAAATCGATAGATTTTTCCATCAAATGTCCTGAAGTGAAAATTACCCCAGATGCTGCATGCCGAACTTCCACTGGGCGTGAACTCTGGGAAATACCAGATTTATGAGAGTACATACTGTAACACATATGTGATTCAACAAATGGTAAAGACATATCCTATTTTATAGAATTATTGAACTGATTAAAATCATGTCTCTAAGCTTCTCAACTTTAAATATGTGATTAGATTTCTAATTTTGGATCCAGTCATACTTTAGGTTTGGAGTAAGTAGGGAAGGGATAGAAACTGTCAGAATTGTATATCCATATGTGTCTCTATTGTTTAGTTAGTCCCTCTCTTTTCGACAAGGATGTAAAGTAATAGAAAATCCATCAACCATAAAATACATATTTCTGTGGTTCTCACCAAAAGGCAAGGTGATATTTTTTAAAAGGGGATAGGGATGATCCGAACATGAAAACACTGTTAAGCGGCGTACACACGACCGAGGTTCTCGCTGGAAACCAGCGAGAACCTCGCTGGAAGCTGCATTCCAGCGAGGACCTCGGCCGTGTGTACGCTTTTGGCTCGCCCCGCCCGTCGGGAATCCCGTCGAGCGAAAAGAGAGCAGGCTCTCTTTTTGCTCGAAGGTCCGCCTGGATGAATGGCTGGTTGCCATTCCCGACAGACGGGTCGCCGATTTCGACGTCCGGCAGAGAACCTCGACGGGCGGAACGATGTGTTCTGCCCGTTGAGGTTCTCTGCCGTGTGTACGCGGCCTTAAAGTCTATGGAACACGAACATAAAAAAAATCTAAAGTTCTCATTTTAAAGTGAAACAATAAAAGTGAAATATTCCTTTAAATATCTTGCCTGGGGGTGTGCCCTTAGTATGCCTTTAAATTTGCACATCTTTCCCGTTTTTTGAACAGTACCACAGCAAAATTTAATTTCTAAAGGACAAAATGTAATTTAAAACTGCTCACGGCTATAATGAATTGTCATATCCTGGCAACATAGATAAATATCATTGAAACAAATGACATGGGTTACCCCCCTCCATTTCATTACCAGGCCTGGTTCATTACCAAATCCATACCAGACCCTCAATGTCTGGTATGGATATTAAGTAAAACCATGCACCAATAAAATGGCGTGGGGTCGCCCCAAAAATCCATATCAGACCCTTGACTGAGCATGCAACCTGGCAGGCCGCAGGAAAAGTGGGGGGTGAGGTAGCGCCCCTCCTCCTGAACCATACCAGGCCACATGCCCTCAACATGGGGAGGGTGTTTTGGTGTCCGCCCCAAAAGACCTTATCCACATGTTGATGGGGACAAGAGCCTCTTCCCCACAACCCTTGCTTGGTGGTTGTAGGGGTCTGCGGGGGGCTTATAAGAATCTGGAAGCCCCTTTAAAAAGGGGACCCCAGATCCTGCCTCCCCATGTGAATGAGTAGCAGTGCATCCATAAGGGTACACTGTCGCCACCCCCTCTCTCCATCCATCCCCTCTATCACCAATAGATACTGGGCACAGTGGCTGTGTTTTATGGTACAGTGACTGTGTTTGATGGTACAGTGGCTGCAATTGATGGACACAATGAAGCTCCAATTTATGTGTTTTTTTTTCAGTTTGTGTGCACCCCCAAAAAAAATTTGGAGCACCATCCACATTTACAAAAAAAGTGTCAAAATGCAAAAAATGACAGTAGACAGTTTGGGACAAGTCCTTTATTAGAAAAGCCTGCAGTCACAAGACGCCACCCATCGAGGCAGAGGTTTTCCTTTTTTTTTCTCAGGTCACCTGAGCTGTCATCGAAGAAGGAGTTACATCGCAGGACACTTTTTAAAAAAAATAAAGGACTTGTCCCAAACTGTCTTCTGTCATTTTTAAAATGTTAACACTTTTTTGGTGAATGTGTAGGGATACAATGTAACCGATACCTGTTCCCATAGAGGAGGACGGGGATCTGGGGGTCCCCTTGTTAAAGGAGGCTTCCAGATTATGATAAGCTCCCCGCCCTTAGACACCCACAACCACCGGGCATGGGTTCTGGGAAGAGGCTCTTGTCCCCTTCAACATGGGGACAAGGTGTTTTGGGGAGACCAAAAAACCCCCTCCCCATGTTGAAGGCATGTGGCCTGATACGGTTCAGGAGAGGGGCACTCTCTTGCCCCCCCTTTACCTGTGGCCTGCCAGGTTGTATGCTCAGATAAGGGTCTGTTATGGATTTTGGGGGGATCCCCACAAATTAAAAAAAATATTTTAAAAATTGGCGCAGAGTTCCCTTTAATATCCATACTAGACCCAAAAGGCTTGATAATGAACTGGTGGGGGAACCCATGCCATTTTTTTCAATTGTTTTTATGTATTAACTATGTACGGCTGCCATGTAAGCAGTGTTACATAGTGTTGGCACCCTGCCTTTGGCCAACCATGGTTTTCACAGCAGGGCACGCTGTGATTGGCCAAAGCATGCAGGTCAGCTGCATGCTTTGGTCAATCAGCAGCCATCAATGCACTGTGATCTTGCAGTGCATTGACGGCCTCGCTGTTCATTATGGAGCGTTACACGGGCGCTCAAATTTTCCCACGAACACCCCATAATATTCAGTATTCAGTGAACATCCGATGTTTGAGTCGAACTTACGCTCGACACGAACGTTGGGCTCATCCCTAAAAGGGGCATCCTTTCTAAAGACACATCACAGAGATTTTCTCTACCTTTACGCCTCATGCCCACGGACATTTTTACAGCTACTTTTCTGAGCGTTTTTTGCAGCTTAAAAATGCCTTTGGCCTCGTGCCCACCATTACATTTTTGAGCTGTAAATGGCATAGGCGTTTTAAAGCTGCAAAAAAAACCTGGACCAGTGCGTTTTGAAGCTCCAGCGTTAGAGCTGTAAAGATGTCAGATGCAGGCAAAAGGTGTTAAACGCGATTTAACGAGGCTTAACGCTGTGTTAAGCCTCATCCAGCGTTTCTTTCTCTATTCAAAATCAATGGTTCCCTATGGTCACACCAGAAGTTGGATAAAGATGATTCGACTTGCGGGGCGACTCATGTGCTGAGAATCTTGAAAGGGAACCCTGCGAAAATTGAAAAAAAAATTGAGTGAGGTTCCCCCCAATGATGATACCAGACCCTTCGGGGAACCCCTACAGCAAAGAAAATTGCCTTATCCGAGCACGCAGCCTGGAAAGTCAGGAAAGGGGGGTGAGCGAGCACCCCCCCTCCTAGACCATACCAAACCACATGTCCTTAACATGGGGGTGGGTGCTTTGGGGCAGGGGGCGGCACTGCGCCCCCACCCCAAAGCACCTTGTCCCTATGTTAATGAGGACAAGGGCCTCTTCCCGACAACCCTGGCTGTTGGTTGTTGGGGTCTGCAGGCAGGTGCTTGGCAGCATCTGGGAGCCCCCTTTAATAAGGGGCCCCCCAGATCCAGGCCCCCATCCTATGTAAATGACTATGGGGTACATCGTACCCCTACCCATTCACCTGGGGGAAAAGTGTCAATAAAAAAACACACTAGACAGGTTTTAAAAGTAATTTATTAGGCAGCTCTGGGGGGTCTTCTTTCGATTTAGGGGGTCTTCTTCCGACTTTTCTACTCTCCTCAGCCTCTTCTCTCGCTCTTTGGTGCCTTCTGTCTTCTGCTGGGCTCCTCTGCTATCTTCTGCCAGCTCTTTTACTAGCGTTGGTCCGATCTTTTCCGTCATCTTCTTCCCTCATCTCTTCTTACAATGCTGACACGACGCTCTCTCCCGCTGTAATGCCGTGTGTGCTGTGCGCAACAACTTATATAGGCATGGGGCGTGGTCACGTGTGATGCCACATGGTGACCCTGCCCCTTATGACGCCACAGTCCCATTATGCCCTAGGACTGTTACCCAGTGACCACTCCCCATCATGTTGCCAACCGCCCGTTAATTTACCGGCAGCCCGTAAATTTCACCCCATTTTCTGGGTGTCCGTGAATGTCTGTTAAAGGCAGCTGGTGCCTGTAAAAAAGATGGCTGCGGGCGGGCCATTCAACTGCGCATGCGCCATTCCAAAGCCTGCAGGACTCAGGAAAGATCGTATAAGCTCGGCTGGGTGGCGCATTCACAGTAACGTAATGTCGCCACCTGGCAAAATTTTGAAACGGAAGCCGCCACTCGTTCTTTTCGGGGTTCCGCGGGGAGCGCAATGGTACAGAGAGAAGCAACGTGACGGGCCACAGGAGGATATCAGTGGGAGGTGAAGCCGGCCCAGTAAAGGAGGACACTGTGCCTGATAAAAGGGTCACAGTAAGTGACAGAAGGTGGACACTGTCACTGACGACAGTGTGGAGACATGTATAGTAATATGAAGGGAGACAGTGGAGGAAACTACCATGTCCTCAGCCTTTAACCATCTCAAGCCCTCAGCCTCTGACCATCTCCTGCCCTCAGCCTCTGACCATCTGCTGCCCTCAGCCTCTGACCATCTCCTACCCTGAGCCTCTGACCATCTCCTGCTCTGAGTCTCTGACCATCTCCTGCCCTGAGCCTCTGACTATCTTCTGCCCTGAGCCTCTGACCATCTCCTGCCCGCAGCCTCTGACCATCTCCTGCCCGCAGCCTCTGACCATCTCCTGCCCGCAGCCTCTGACATCTCCTGTTCTTGTATCCTGTCTGCAGCCTTTGACCATTTCCTACATCATGTCTGTAGTCTCTGAGTGGGAGTCGGGAGAGGAGTCATGAGTGGGAGCACCGCCAGGATCATGGGGTCATGGGAGAAGTCAGACGTGCATGGAATGTGGAGAGTAGAACATAGGAAAACCAGAACCACCAAACTGGAGCCATCTGACTGAGCCCTGCATGGTGCACCTGAGAGGAGGTCAGTGACAGCGCCGCCATGCCAGTCTGGGGGGGGTTGCTGATGTAAGGGGAGTGAATACAATAATGTAAGGGGCACTGATATAAAGGTTCCCCCCTATATTAGTAACTCCCCTTACCTTAGTGTAGTCATTCTGCAGAAGGTGGTCTCTAGACACCAGAGTGCCCCTCACATCAGAGTTCATGGCAATCCAATTTACATGAGAGTCTGCAGGGTTGCCCCTTGTAAAAGGATAATGCTGCAGACTCTGATGTAAGTGGGAACTCTGATGTAAAGGGAATGCAGTGGACTCTGATATAAGGTGGACTCTGGTCACCAGACCCTCCCCTTACATCAGAGTTCCCCTTTAGATTATGATCTGCAGTGTTCCCCTTTACATAAGAGTTCCCTTTCACTATAAAGGGGATTCCTGCAGACTCGTATGTAAGGGGGGAACCCAGTGCTGACTGGGTTATAGTAACCTGACCTTCATGTCAATGGAGAAATATGTTTTTTTTTTTTTACTTTTATTTAACTTAAACACATTGCTAATAGCACTAGATATGCGTTTATAGTTCAAATATTTATACTTGCACTGTTTAGCACTGAAGACTGTAATTGTAGGTACTTTTTTGCAGCGTCAGTAAAAAAATTGGCTCTGCCAGTAATTTTAATGATTTTTGTCAGTAAAAAATTGGTGCCGTTTGTAAATTTTGGCGTCCTGCCAGTAAATTTCACTTCAGGGGGTTGGTAACACTGCGTCCCATGCCTATATAAGTCATTGCCCACCACGCATACGGCATTACAGCGGGAAAGAGCATTGTGTCAACATCGGAAGAAGACAAAGAAGACCGGGCCAATGCTAGTAAAAGATGGAAGCAGATAGCGAAGGAGCCTGGCAGAAGGCACTGGAGAGCAGAAGAAGAATCGGAGAGCAGGAGAAGAGGCCGAAGAGAGCGGAGAATTTGGAAGAAGTCCCCCGAAGTCAGAAGAAAACCCCCGGAGCTGCCTAATAAATTACTTTAAAAACCTGTCTAGTGTTTTTTTTTTATTGACACTTTTTTACCCAGGTGAATGGGTAGGGGTACGATGACGGGAAGAGACCTTGTCCTCATCAACATGGGGACAAGGTGCTTTGGGGTGGGGGGTGCAATGCCCCCCTGCCCCAAAGCACCCACCCCCCATGTTGAGGGCATGTGGCTTGGTATGGTCTAGGAGGGGGCGCTCGCTCGCCCCCTTTCCTGACCTGCTGGGCTGCAGGCTCGGATAAGGGTCTGGTATGGATCCCTGGGGAACCCCCTCACACCAATTTTTTTTGGGTGTGGGGGGTTTCCTTTAAGAACCACGCCAGATCAAATGGTCTTGTATCTTCATTGTGGGGAACCTCACATTTATTTTACATTTTTGTGGGATTCCCCTTCAAGATTCCCAGGACATGAGTCGCCCTGCAAGTCGGATCATCTTGATCCGACTTCTGGTGCGACCTCTATTCAAATCAAAGGGCTCCCATAGGGAACCATTGATTTGGAATAGAGAAAGAAAAACGTAGCTGAAAGCTAGTGCTGTGAAACGTGCATTGAATTCAATGCAAAACGCTGAAAAAATCGCTTTAAAAACACTGCTTTTTTCCTGCCATCTGTACTAGCTTTACAGCCGTTTTTTAAAACATTCGTGGGCATGATTTGGGCTTTAATGTTCTCCTATTCTTTCAATTCTTTCTTAGGCCGCGTACACACGAGCAGACAGATTTGTTCAAATTAGTCGGACAGACCGATTTGAACAAATCTGTCTGCTGGGATGTATTGCTTTGATCGTGTACACACGATCAAACCAAAATCCCCGCCGGCAGACGGCGCGCTGATGTGGCGGTGACGTGGCGGTGACGTTGACGCCGCCACGTCACCGCACCAGGAAGTGAATTACTTCCGCGCATGCGTCGAATCCATTCGACGCATGTCCGAGAAGATATGTCTGCTGGTTAGCGTACTAACCAGCAGACATATCGGGCCGACGGGTTCCCAGCCAAATCCGTCGGCTCGCCCGTACACACGATCGAATCTGTCTGCTGGGATGGTCGGCCCGACTGTTTCCAGCAGATAGATTTGATCGTGTGTACGTGGCCTTATAGTCTTGGCCATAATTGTTTCCAAGCAATGTAACAAGTGGTTTAGGATGAACTTCACCCACATTTTCCATCAAAACCCATGCATAGTGTTGTCACATTCAATTGGACTTGTTTGAAGCTTCCTCAGTGCTAGTGAGTGCCATATCCAAAAAGACATACAATCTAAATATCAATGTATATCCAGGGCTTTTTTTCCCAGAGAAAAGGTGGTGGAACTCACCCTCCCTCCCTGGCCACGCCCCTACCCACCCCTAGGACCGCCCCCTAGAACCGCCCCTTAGAGAACAGGGATGCAAGTAAATACATTCCCAAATGCGTAGCAGCAGAGACATTCCCAAATGTGCAGCAAATACATTCTCAAATGCGTAGCAGCAGAGACATTCCAAAATGCGTAACAGCAGAGACATTCCCAAATGTACAGCAAAGAGACATTCCCAAATGTGCAGCAAATACATTCCCAAATACATTCCCAAATGCGTAGCAGCAGAGACATTCCCAAATGCGTAGCAGCAGAGACATTCCCAAATGCGTAGCAGCAGAGACATTCCCAAATGTACAGCAAAGAGACATTCCCAAATGTGCAGCAAATACATTCCCAAATACATTTACAAATGCGTAGCAGCAGAGACATTACCAAATGCGTTGCAGCAGAGACATTCCCAAATGTACAGCAAATACATTCCCAAATGCGTAGCAGCAGAGACATTCCCAAATGCGTAGCAGCAGAGACATTCCCAAATGTACAGCAAATACATTCCCAAATGCGTAGCAGCAGAGACATTCCCAAATGCGTAGCAGCAGAGACATTCCCAAATGTGCAGCAAATACATTCTCAAATTCGTAGCAGCAGAGACATTCCCAAATGCGTAGCAGCAGAGACATTCCCAAATGTACAGCAAAGAGACATTCCCAAATGTGCAGCAAATACATTCCCAAATACATTCCCAAATGCGTAGCAGCAGAGACATTCCCAAATGCGTAGCAGCAGAGACATTCCCAAATGTACAGCAAATACATTCCCAAATGCGTAGCAGCAGAGACATTCCCAAATGCGTAGCAGCAGAGACATTCCCAAATGTACAGCAAATACATTCCCAAATGCATAGCAGCAGAGACATTCCCAAATGCGTAGCAGCAGAGACATTCCCAAATGCGTAGCAGCAGAGACATTCCCAAATGCGTAGCAGCAGAAACATTCCCAAATGCGTAGCAGCAGAGACATTTCCAAATGTGCAGCAAAGAGACATTCCTAAATGCGTAGCAGCAGAGACATTCCCAAATGTGCAGCAAAGAGACAATCCTAAATGCGTAGCAGCAGAGACATTCCCAAATGTGCAGCAAAGAGACATTCCTAAATGCGTAGCAGCCGAGACATTCCCAAATGCATAGCAGCAGAGACATTCCCAAATGTACAGCAAAGAGACATTCCCAGTGCATTAGAGCCACAGTCCAGCACAGAGACCACCCAGCTTAGTCCAACAAAGACTGGCCAGCCCAGCAAAGAGACTACCCAGCAAAGAAACCGCTCATCCTGCAAAAAAACAACCCAGGCAAAGAGGCTGCCCAAACAGTGCACAGGGAAAGAGACTGCCCAAACCGTGCCCAGGGAAAGAGACTGCCCAAACCGTGCCCAGGGAAAGAGACTGCCCAGCAAACAGTGCCCAGGAAAAAGACTGGCAAGAAAAGAGTGCCCATGAAAGAGAGTGCCCAGGAAAGAGACTTCCCAAACCGTGCCCAGGGAAAGAGACTGCCCAAACTGTGCCCAGGGAAAGAGACTGCCCAGCAAACAGTGCCCAGGGAAAATTTCCCTGGGCACGGTTTGGGTACTCTCTTTCCTGGGCACTCTCTTTCCTGGGCACTGTTTGCTGGGCACTCTTTTCTGGCCTGTCTCTTTCCTGGGCACTGTTTGCTGGGCAAACAGTGCCCAGGAAAGAGACTGGCCAGAAAAGAGTGCCCATGAAAGAGTGCCCAGGAAAGAGAGTGCCCAGGAAAGAGAGTGCCCAGCAAACAGTGCCCTTGAAAGAGAGTGCCCAACCCAGTCAGGAGACCACCCAGCACAACCTCATTGAGCATGATTTTTTTTTTCAATACACAGACCTGGCCTGGGGCTAGTGAGGAGGAGTAGGAAGATCGCCTAAAAGTACCACCACCATTCACATGAGGGGAATCTCCCACACAGCACTGAGGGGCGGTGCAGAGCTGCGGAGTACAGATTACTCCGCCTACCGCCCTCACAAGCTCTCAGGTCAGACGGAGGAGCAGGAGGAGGAGCCGGCCCGGGACTACAAGCTTTTACAGGCAGGGACGTCAGGTCAGTCACCTTACGGTACCATTAAAATTGTATTCACAACAGCGATCTCTCGCACAGTACTATGGGGCGGGGCAGAGCCTCTCTTACAAGCCCTCAGGGCAGACAGAGGAGCAGGAGGAGGAGCCGGCTCGGGACTGCAGTGCAAAGCGCTACAGAAGTTTCTACGGGCGCCCGCTGGCTGTTTACTGCATTAACGAAGAGGGACACTGACTCAAAATAGGTGGCGGAACGCCGTTCCGGTGCGTTCCGCCAGAAAAAAAGCCCTGTGTATATCAATATCAATAGATAGCCATGGTTATGCCATGGTTATGTCCCAAATATGGGGTTGCACCACCATCTCTCATAAACAAAGTGTATTTAACAAGAAAATATATAATCCAAACAAATTATATACCTGTGCAATAATATTTTTCTCACACAAAAAGAAAAAGAAAAGTGCAACTCTCACCTGCTAGTGTATAAAATTCAATATAATTCATAAATTTTCAAAAAACTGATCAAATAATAATGTACATAAAAATAATGATCAACTTAAAAAATATAAAATGAAGTAGTAAGTAGATATGAAACATAGATATGAAACAGATCCAAGACAGAACTACTCACGCAAATCGCAATTCCAATTCTAGGACCACATGGTCACCACCCACCATCCTTGGACAAACCATTTCACCAAGCAACAAAGCCAAAAGTCTCGGAGTCATCTTTGACTCAGACATGACGATGGATGCACAAATAGGATCAGTCGTCAGCGGGGCTCATTATTTGCTCCGCATGCTATGTAGACTCCTCCATCTTCATCTCGGAAGAAGACACAGCAGTAGTGGTAGGAACAATCATCAACTCACGACTCGACTACGCAAACTCCCTCTACTTAGGACTACCAAAATACCAGATCTCACGTCTACAAGTCGTCCAGAATACAGCAGCCAGACTGGTAGCAGGAAAAAAACAGTGGGAATCAATCTCCCCTGCCTAAGTGAGAAAATAAAACCCCACGTCAACCAACCAAAACCTTCTCCAAATCCCTAAATCCCGCTACAAATCTAAGGGTAAACGCAGATTTGCAGTCCAAGGACCTCGACTCTGGAATGCTCTACCCACGACCATCCACCTGGAAGAAAACCATCTGGTTTTTAGGAAAAAACAAAAGACCCACCTCTTCTGAAGGACCAGGACGACACTGGAAGGAAAGCGCCTTAAGGCGATTAAGTTTGCATTTGTTGCGCTATACAAGTTACTCACTCACTCACTCACTCACTCAAAGTGTGATAAATCACATTTCACAAATATCGATAAACATAAATTCAATCAATCCAAATGTAAAAACAAATACATTTGAGTCTGTCCCACATCCATGCCTCTATAAATCAAGTAGCCTGATAACAAACTTGATAATTTTCCGTGAGCATGATCAAAAACACAGAGGTTACTGTGTTTTATGGTATGCCCTCACCTGTTTTATTTTATAGCAAATAGCCAATATATCTGTATATCTTTTTATTTTTGTACTTTTTAATTCTGTACATATTTCTATGCACTGCCAATCTTGGGGTTATTACATATAAAAACAAATAAGTGGCCTTCTGTTTGTGGGAATGATCACGCCAGACTGTGTGTAAGATTTGTATCTGCCTGTGTGTCCAGACAGCTCAATTCTGGGTGAGCAAACCTTTCTCTAGTGATGTGGTGGGGGGCAATATTGCAGGCTGCGTGAAACCCATGGATGTAGAAAATAAATGTGCACTATGGCCAGAGGCGTATCTAGTGAAAATAGCGCCTATGGCAAGCACTGAAACTGCGCCCCTGTCGAAACATTTGAAAACCATCTTTAAGATACCCTTAACAAAATAAACAGCTAACAAAACTAGTGATATTTATCATCCCTTGTGATACCTTGGGTAGTGACATATCCTCTTTATGGAGAAATCTGAGGTTTATTAGACCCCTGATCCCTCCTCTGCCCTCCAAGGCCAGGTAAATGCAGAACCAATACTGGAAGTGATGAAATCTTCATCACTTAAGGCCTCAGTTGTCACAGAGGAGAGGGAGAAACTGATGTTCCTCCTTCTTCTTTGTGCGCTGCCAATCCGACCAGATGGAATGGGAAAGCCTGGGAGAACAGTGGAGGGCTGTGGCTGAACGCAGTAGGGATAGCGCTGCCATTGTCCATTAGCAAAGGTGCTGAAAAGGAGATCCTGCCTATATAGTTACATAGTTAGTCAGGTTGAAAAAAGACACAAGTCCATCCAGTTCAACCATAGAAAAAAAATAAACAAAATAAAACACAGTACATCCCATACACCCAACTCCATACCCACAGTTGATCCAGAGGAAGGCAAAAAACCCCAGCAGAGCATGATCCAATTTGCTACCGGAGGGGAAAAAATTCCTTCCTGATCCCCCGAGAGGCAATCGGATTTACCCCGGATCAACTTTACCTACAAAACTTAGTACTCAGTTATATTTTGTGCATTTAGGAAAGAATCCAGGCCCTTCTTAAAGCAATCTACTGAGCTGGCCAGAACCACCTCTGGAGGGAGTCTGTTCCACATTTTCACAGCTCTTACTGTGAAGAAACCTTTCCGTATTTGGAGGTGAAATCTCTTTTCCTCCAGATGTAAAGAGTGCCCCCTTGTCCTCAGTGTTGACCTTAAAGTGAATAACTCAACACCAAGTTCACTATATGGACCTCTTATGTATTTGTACATGTTGATCATATCCCCCCTTATTCTCCTCTTCTCAAGAGTGAATAAATTCAATTTTTCTAATCTTTCCACATAGCTGAGCTCCTCCATGCCTCTTATCAGTTTAGTTGCCCTTCTCTGCACTTTCTCCAGTTCTACAATATCCTTTTTGAGAACTGGTGCCCAAAACTGGACTGCATATTCCAGGTGAGGTCTTACTAATGATCTGATTTTGTACAGGGGCAAAATTATATCTCTATCTCTGGAGTCCATACCTCTCTTAATACAAGAAAGGACTTTGCTCGCTTTGGAAAACGCAGCTTGGCATTGCATGCCATTATTGAGCTTATGATCAACTAAAACCCCCAGATCCTTCTCCACTACAGATCCCCCAGTTGAACTCCCCCTAGCATGTATGATGCATGCATATTCTTAGCCCCCAAGTGCATAACTTTACATTTATCAACATTAAACCTTATCTGCCACATAGTCGCCCAATTAGACAGAGCATTGAGGTCGGCTTGTAAATTGGAGACATCCTGCAAGGACGTTATTCCACTGCATAGCTTGGTGTCATCTGCAAAGACAGAAATGGTACTTTGGATCTCAGACCCAATATCATTTATAAATATATTGAAAAGTAAGGGACCCAACACCGAACCTTGGGGTACACCGCTGATAACCTTGGACCATTTAGAGTAAGAATCATTAACCACAACTCTCTGAATCCTGTCTTTCAGCCAGTTTTCTATCCATTTACAAACTGATATATCTAATCCTGTAGACCTTACCTTACACATGAGCCGTGTGTGGGGAACTGTATTGAACGCTTTTGCAAAATCCAAGTATACCACGTCCACTGCCACCCCTCTGTACAAGGTTTTACATACCACTTCATAAAAGGAAATCAGGTTTGTCTGACAACTTATGTCTTTCATGAATCCATGCTGTCTGCTGCTTAAATAGTTTGGGCCAGATTCACAGAGCCCTTACTCCTGTCTAACTCACGTTAGACTGGAGTACTTTCAAATTACGCGCGTCTGTTCACTACTCTGAAACCTCAAACCATGAAACGACGGCTGCGGGCTTCAATCCGACTGGCTTACGTGTTTGTACGCCTTCGGATCTACGCTGCAATAAATTTGCGGCCGCTGGGTGGAGTTCCCGTCGTTTTCCGCATCGGGGTATGCAAATGAGCTTTTGCCGACGATCCACGAAGTTACCAACATCAATTGCAATCTGTTACGGCATCTTTAGTCATCTTTTTGCTGCGTAAAGTTATACCAGCTTTTTGCTGGTCTAATATTAGACAGCCCATGTTAAGTATGGGCGTCATTCCTGCATCGAATTTCAATGTCTTCCAAAGTCTTTTTTTATTTTTTACGTAAGTCGTCCGGGAATAGGAATGTCCGTAAACGACGCTACTCAAACAAAAAATGACGTAACGACGTTATTTCGCGCAATGCACGGCGGGAAATTTCTGAACGGAGCATGCGCAGTTCGATCGCCGCGGGGACGCGCCTAATTTAAATGCTTCACGCCCCCTAAACGCGTATTTCGATTACGCGCCGAGAAATACACTACGCCGCCGTACCGTACGGGACAAAATCTACCAGAATTCGGCGTATAGCCTGGTAAAATACGGTGGCGTAGTGTATCTCTTATACTCTGCGCCAATGTAATTGTATCTGAATCTGGCCTTTTGTTTCCAGCAAGAACTCATCCATGTGGTCTTTTATTAAACGTTCCAGTATCTTCCCAACTATAGAAGTTAAACTAACAGGTCTATAGTTACTTGGTAAAGACTTTGTTCCCTTTTTAAATATAGGCACCACATTGGCTCTACGCCAATCCAGTGGTACTATTCCTGTCATTAATGAGTCCCTAAATATTAGATACAGTGGCTTTGAAATTTCAGAGCTCAATTCTTTTAGGATCCGTGGGTGAATGCCATCTGGCCCAGGTGCTTTATCCACCTTTATTCTTTTTAAATATTTCTGGACCATATCACTTTTGAGCCATTGTGGATTTGGGGCTGTGTCACTCCCACCCCCATTATGGACATGAGCTCCCCCATACTCCATTGTATACACAGAGCTGAAGAAAGCATTTAATAAATGTGCCTTCTCTATGTCCTCAGTCACCCACTCTAGATTATTTTGTAAAGGGCCTACATGCTCAGACTTGACCTTTTTACTATTAATATATTTAAAGAATTTTTTGGGGTTTGTCCTACTAACTTTTGCAATCTGTCGTTCATTTTGAATTTTTGCATCCTTGATTTCCTTTTTACATATTCTATTACATTCTTTGTAACATTTAAACGACACTAGTGTTCCTTCATTTTTATATTTTTTAAACACTATTTTCTTATTGTTTATAGCTTTTTTAACTTTGACCGTGAGCCACATAGGTTTTATCTTTAGCCTTTTAAACTTATTGCCCATGGGAATATACTTTGCAGTGAGGTTCCAAGGAGTCTTTTTAAAGGATTCCCATTTCTGTTCTGTGTTCATCTGTGCCAATATTCCCTCCCAGTCCAAGCCCTGGAGAGCAGTCCTCATGCTTTGAACATTTGCTCTCTTGAAATTAAGTGTTTTTATTAAGTGCTTTCCTGTATGTATTTCTTGCCTATAGTTAATATTAAATGAAATCATGTTATGATCACTGCTATCCAGGTGTTCCTTTATCTGAACATTAGTAATAAGCTGCCTATGCTCGGGAGGAGGGAAGGAGAGACCCTCAGACCCTGGTAAGTGCCTTGCTGCCCAGCCACTCAACAGCGCCCCCTTCATATGGCGCCCATGGCATTTGCCATGGCTGCCATACCCTAGATACGCCACTGACTATGGCTGTCATAATACAGCTACAATAACCTAAAACTTTAAGAAAATGGGAAATCTGAAGGGAAATTGGCATTTTACAGAGAAAATATGAGAACATGAATAAAATGTCCATGGCTACCATGGGAGAATTTGAGGGTTTGCAATTGCTAAGCTTTAAGCCTGGAACACACAGGCCAGATATCTGAAGACATCGGCTGAAAAAAAAAAAAAGTCAGACATTTGGCCCGTGTGTATGTTGGTCTGTCCGACAGAAGCCGTCTTCTGCTGGACGAGCATGCAGGAAAACCAGCAGCCGACCAACTCCTGATAAGCACTCTCAGCCAATAGCAGAAAGCTCTGATCGGAGTGTTCTGCCAAGGGGGCCGTCCCCCTGTCAGAACACAAAAGTTCAGCAGGGGAGATTGCTGTACTAATGTTTGATCATTAGTTTTTTTCCGTTCAACCTGTTGGGTTAAACAAAAAGAACCTCATAGATTGTATCATGCTTTACTTTTGAAAATGCTAGTGTCCTGAGTGTCATATCAGGCTTCCAGCTTCAGGGGCTTTAATTAAGTAAAGTTCACTTAAACTACCATTTACTTTAACCACTTCCATTCTGGGCACTTAAACACCCTCCTGACCAGACCAATTTTCAGCTTTCAGCGCTCTTACATTTTGAATGACAATTTCTCAGTCATGCAACACTGTACCCAAATGATTTTTTTGTCCTTTTTTTCCCCACAAATAGAGCTTTCTTTTGGTGGTATTTGATCACCTCTGCGGCTTTTATTTTTTGCGCTATTAATGAAAAAAGACCGAAAATTTGGGAAAAAAATGATTTTTTCATAGTTTCTGTGATAACATTTTGCAAATTATTAATGTTTCTTCATACATTTTTGCCACAATTTATACTGCTACATGTCTTTGATATTTGGTCTGTGTGAAAGTTTTAGAGTCTACATGCTATAGTGCAAATCATAAAAAATGATCACATCTGATCACACCTGATGTACTGAAGGCCTCTCTCATTTCTTGAGACCCTAACAAGCCAGGAAAGTACAAATGCCCACATATTGCACTCAGGGCCATCTTTAATATGGTTTGGGCCCTGGGCAAACATTTTTTTTGGGCCCCCCTTCAGCTTATTTTGGGCCTGGCTGATTCACATGTATGTGTTTTGGCGGCCCTCATTTGTGCAGGCACAGCAGCCCATTGATTTGAATGGGCTGCCATGCCTTTGTTTCCTGCAGAAAAAAGGTGCATTCAGCATTTTAAATATCAGTTGCCTTGAAATCCATTCTGCTTTTGCACCATGCTACTTACCTGCAGTTCTTGCACACACAAACGCACTGTGTTTTTAAAAGCGTGACCTAAACGTCTAAAAATGCAGCAAGTTTGACAGTGCAGGAACTGCAGATAAGTCACAGCAGACAGCAGAATGGACAGACAGTGCTGTATTTCATTGCTTGATGGGCATAGGTGTGCCGTGTGCGCAGCCTATTACATGAGGCATCAAATGAATGGGCTGCTGTGCCTGCACAAATGTGGGCCGCCAAAACACATACATGTGAACCAGTCAGGCCCAAAATAAGCCCATCAAGCAGTTAAATAAAGACAGTAATGCCATGTGCTCTGAGGCCTTACTCAGCCTGGACTGCAGGTCTGGTCTGTGACTTAAAGAGTTCCTCTATTTTACACATGGCATGGCATGGGGTCCCATGGTGCTAAAACAGAATGGACAGACGGTGCTGTGACCCCATGCCATGCCATGTGTAAATTACAGGAACTTTTTAAAACACTGACCAGACCTGCAGTGAATCATCAAATATTATAAAGACTTTGGGCACACTCTACAGAAAACTTCTATTTACAATATAGATTAGCAAACAGTGACATACCTTGAGGAGCAGGACATGAAGAAGTCAGCCTCAGGAAGAGCAAACTGGGGATGCTATAAAATCACATTCTAATTCACTTTTATATACAAGCAGCACCCAGTGGCAGGAAGGGAGAAGTGCACGTCTAAAGGGAAGCCAGGTGTTCTGTACATTTTAAAACACTGGGAAGGGAAGCAGTACTGTCACCTGGCTGCGTGCCGCTGATGATTTTCAGCCTGATTTGTGGGCAGAACAGGGGCTTAACGGGCGTCAGGGCCGCCATCAGGAATTATGGGGCCCCTTACACAGATTCAGGCATGGGCCCCCTGGAACAGAGAACGGGGGGGGGGGTGCTGCCCCCTTAAATTGAGATGCGGGGGGGGGGGCGGGGCTGCCGCGAATTTAGAAGCGGGAGGCCCTTTACAAAAAAAAGATTTAATAAAGAAAAATATATATAAAAAAAGGGGTGTTGCCATCCGGGACCTCTGGACCCTTTAATAAAAAATAAAATAAAATAAATATATTAAAAATAAACACTTATAAAAAAAAGTGGGGTTGCCATCCAGGGCCCTGGGAACCTCTGGGCCCTTTAATAAAAAAAATATATAAACAAAAATAAAAAAATAAACATTTATAAAAAAAATTAAAAAGGGTGTTTGCCACATGGGGCCCTGGGGACCTCTGAGCCCTTTAATTTTATATATATATATATATATATATATATATATATATATATATATATACATACATACATACATATACATATATATATATATAAATAAAAAGAAATAAAAAGAAAAAAAAAGAAATAAAATATAAAAAAAAATTATAAAAAAAGGGGGGTTGCCATCCAGGGCCCTGGGGAACTACGGCCCCTGGGGACCTCCAGACCTCTAAAAAAAAATTGGCCCTTTAATAAAAAATAAAATACAAATATATAAAATAAATATATTTTTTTTTATTTAAAAATAAATAAAAAAAGGGGGGTTGCCATCTTGGGCCCTGGGGACCCCTAAAAAAAAATTGGCACTTTAATAAAAAATAAAAATATATTTAAAAAAATTGGCCCTTTAATAAAAAATAAAAATATATAAAATAAATATATTTTTTTATTTAAAAATAAATAAAAAAAGGGGGGGTTGCCATCTTGGGCCCTGGGGGCCTCCGGGCCCCTGGGGACCTCCGGACCTCCGGACCCCTAAAAAAAAAAAAAAAATTTCAAAGGGGGTTGCTTTGGGCCCCCAACAGTGACAGGGCCCTGGGCAGGTGCCCCTGTTTGCCCTATGGTAGAGACGGCCCTGATGGCACTGAGGCGGCACAGATGGCACTGAGGCGACACAGATGGCACTGAGATGGGTACTGATGAGATAGGTACTGATGTGCTCCGATGAGGCCTGTGTACTGGTGGACACAGGTGGGCACTAATGAGGCGGCACAGATGGCACTAATGAGGCAGCACAGATGGCACTGAGGTGGTACAGATGGCACTAATGAGGCTGCACAGATGGCACTGAGATGGGTACTGATGAGATGGGTACTTATGTGCACTGATCGACTGCGGCACCACAGGTGGGCACTGATGAGGTGGCACAGGTGAGCACTGATGAGGTGGCACAGGTGGGCACTGATTGCAGATGTGCTCTGAGGTGGCAGATGGGCACTGGGCACAGGTGGTACTGGTGTCACAGGTGGGCACTGATGTGCACGGTGGTACTGGTGGCACGGTGGTACTGGTGGGCACGGTGGTACTGGTGGGCATGGTGGGCACAGGTGGGCACGGTGGTACTGGTGGGCATGGTGGTACTGGTGGGCACGGTGGTACTGGTGGGCGCAGGTTGGCACGGTGGTACTGGTGGGCATGGTGGTACTGGTGGGCACACAGTGGTACTGGTGGGTACACGGTGGTACTGGTGGGCACTGTGGTACTGAAGGGCACTGTGGTACTGTGGGGGGCACTGTGGTACTGTGGGGGGCACAGGTAGTCCTGGGGGCACTGGTTAGTCACTTTTTTTTTTTCAGCGCTGACACTTACAGTTCTCTCTCCCTCCTCACACGCGCTGTCTGTGTGAGGAGGGGAGAGTCGGCAATGAGAGATGATCTCATATGTTTACATATGAGATCATCTCTCATTGGCCGCACAGATCGCGCTGTAAATAGCCGCTGTGATTGGCTATTTACCGCGATCTGTGTTTCGCTGTGTCCAGGGGACACGGCCAGCACAGGAGTTCCCCGCTGCACGTGCTGGGAACGCCAAAAGGGGCGGCCGTAAAAACACGGCCTGTTAGGAATTCAGGCCATGTTTTTACAAAGTCCTACGGCCGTCAGCAAGTAGTTAAGATCAGGGCTTTTTTTCTGGGGGAACTTGGGGGAACTCAGTTCCACCACCTTTGGCTCAGACCCTTTGGTGCCCGCTCACCACAATCACTTGTGAACACAGAAGTCTGGTTTCTGTGTTTACAAGTGACTGCTTTGTAATCCCCTGAACTCTGCACACTGTATGTAATGCAATTCTGGTATTTAATGCCCCTTTAAGACCCTTCTACTGTTTGTGAAATATGAACGGGTCGTGGTTGAGTTCCTGCACCTATTTTCTGAGAAAAAAAGCTCTGGTTAAGATTATCAAGCTTACATAAAAGTTTAGGCCAGGAGTTCCTGAAAACACTTCAGCCTCGCTCAGTCAATCGCAGTGTCTGAGCAGGCTGAATTGGCAGGCCTTGCAATGTATAATATTTGATCCCAGAGTAAGGCCCCTTTCACATGGGGCAGTGGAGGTGCGGTGACGGTATAGCTATACCATTGTATTTACCTCGATATTCGGCCGCTAGGGGTGCGGTTTTAACCCCCGCTAGCGGCCGAAAAAGGTTAATACCGCCCACAATGCTCCTCTGTAGAGGCGCATTGCGGGCGGTATTACCGCGGTTTCCCATTGATTTCAATGGGAAGGAGCGGTATAGGAGCAATAAACACCCCGCTCCTATACCGCTCCGAAGATGCGGCTAGCAGGACTTTTGGAGCGGTGCTGCTAGTGCACCGCTTCAGTGTGAAAGCCTTCGGGCTTTCACATTGAAGCCTGCAGGGCAGGATTTTTTCAGGCAGTATAGCAGCGCTATTTTTAGCGCTGAACTGCCTGAAAAACGTGTCAGTGTGAAAGGGGTCTAAGGGCCATAAAACCTTTCCTGAATTATTTAGCAGCAACATTATGTAAGTAAGTGTAATACATCAACTGGACAACATTTTGGATTGCATGAACCCCTATAAAATACCCACTTGATATGCCTGGTTTATATTTTAACATTTTTTGTAATAGTTGACTTTAGGGAGCTTAAAGTGATGGACAGAAATACAAATTGATTTCTTAAACATAAAACCTTACTATTTTAATTGAGTTTTTTTAATCAACATTTTTTTTTTTTTTTTACTTACCTGTACCAGAGTTTATTAAGCTTCTTCCCTGTAAAAATGTGTTTTCTGATTGGTAGCAATGTTGTTCTGTAAACAAAAATGTGCATTTAGATAGTAATTCATTGAATTTTCATTGGAAATATGTAAACATGGCTTCCTGGAAAGACACCCTAAATGTTTAAAAGTATGAATATTGATATACATTTTATTTATATATTTTGGTTTAAACCAAACAAAAAAGTATTTTTCTTTTCTTTAGTCAGATAATTATGACATATTGCATATAAGTACTTTGGGATCTTTTTGTAAAAAAAAATCCTTTGCAAACATTCATACAAGCATAATGAATAATGAACCTAATGCTTGTAATACAGTGGAACCTTGGTCGAACATTTAGAACCCCATTGAAGTCTATGGGACTCGAATGTTCGAATTCAAAAGTGCTAATTTTAAAGCCTAATGTGCAAGTCATTGTCTTAAACCGTCTTTGAGAACCCGGGTCTTGCCCCAGGGAACATGTAGCAGGACTCCTGAATAAACAACCTTTTTTAAAACTTTTTTTCCATTGATACATGTTCCCTCGGGCAAGACCCGGGTTCTCAAAGACGTTTTCAAAGGCAAACTATAGACACCCAGCAGGTACAATATTTAAAGGAATTTTTCTTTTTTTTTTATAATTTAAGCATCATTAAAATCACTGCTCCAGGAGTCGTGCGGTGTCGTCATCGCGTTCAGGAGGAAGGGCTCCGCCTATGTGTTCGCCGGCCGGCAACAACTTTTTATGTGCTCGTAATACTCTTACTAAATGTGAGTACGTTTTAACCTTGTGTTTTAAATAAATAACCTTTGCGGAATTACACTATGTCTGCTATTCTCTATGCATGACCGCGCGGTGGTGTCTGGTGTCTGGTTGATGTGCTGGAGCCAAAGTTTTCAGATTTCCATCCAGGAAGTGAGATCTCTCCTTAAAGGCCATGGCTGGGCTATAGCCAACTGCTGTCACTGTACCTCATCTGGTAAGCTGCATTATACAACTGGTGGTGGGCTCTCACCGAAGAGTGAAGTGTGTGGTGTATCACGTTGGTGACTGTCATATCCCGCTCCAAGCAGACACATATTTCTCTGATTTTTAAATGCTATAGACTCTTTTTTCACTCTAAAATTTTGTGGAAGAGCATTTTACTCTATTGTTATTGTGGACTATTGGCTCATACCATGTCCGGATGTCATGGCACAGCTCTACCCCCACCCTTTTTTTCTTGTCTCTCTAGTGCATTTTGCATAAGAGCTGCTGCCTTTCTGTTTTATTGTTTGTTATCAATTTAGCCTTTATTGCTACTTGATAACCATTTTAAGATAAGCACAATTTTTCTTGTTAACATATACCGTCAAAGCAACATCCCAACAGAATTTGAACAGAACGTGTACAGGGACAGCTAGCTGGTTGGTGAGTGACATGGGAGTCAGGCATGACTGTCCGACCCCATGATGCAGACATCACGAGGGGCACATGCATGACTAACATCCTCCTGTCTTTTCCCTTCCAGGTGACTCTGCATATGCACTTGGGCCCCATCTCATGACTCCATTCTGGGATCCCTAAACCAGAGGAGAGAGAAGATACAATGCTGCACACATACATACCCGTGCAGTGGTGGAGCCTGGAGATTGACATATGTGATGACCTGACCCCCGAGCCACACAGTCCCCCCTGCCCGAGGCTACCCCGTCTGCTGAGGGAAGAGCAGTCAGGAGGTGCCTTGTGGTAGGCATCTTTGCACGTTAAACACACACATTCATCATGGCACACAGACATTGCACGCATGCACACCACTGTGGTCCCTAGCTCACACACACCACATCAACTTCACATTGGTTTAGCTCAAGTCCACCACACGGGACTTGGGAGCAGCAACGCCACGCCAAGGTACCAATCATGTTGCTGTCCATTCATACCACATTCACACGGCCGTGGGGATAACCTCTCCCCAACGACCCAAGGTGACACCCCTTACTGGCAGGAATGCCACCCACATTCATACACCAGTCACACACCTGTCACACTGTAGCCTGCACTCCTCACCGTGTGCAGATACTACAAAAATAATAACATTTTTGGAGCACATAAATCAAACACTCATAACCTGAGCATAAATAAAAAAACAAAAACTCATATCCTGAGCAGAAATCAAAATAAAAAAAGGCACTCATCTGCCCTGTCATGGGCCACGCATGCTGCCACGGCTCCTGCTCCTCAGTTGCCTGGGGGGTGCCTCGGCTGGGGGGGTGGGGCATCAGGGGGAGGATCATCCCCTGGTCTCTCACTCCTGTCCGATGCTGGCTGCCTGCCCTCCAGGGCAAGGGCAATGCGCTCCAGGAAGGAGTTGGTCTCCGCATGCATGCGCCTCGACTGCCTCCCCTCCGCCTCGATGGCAGCCGTGTTGGCCTGTACAGCCCCTGCAAGGCTCCTGACCTCTCTCACAAAGCCTGATGTGGTGGCCTGCAGCTCCCCCAGGCACGTGACGATGGCAGTGCAGTTAGCACTCACATCCTGCAGGCTGTCAGAGCTGTAGGTACTCTAAACAGCCTGCAGTGTGAGGGCATGCTGCACAGCCAGGGTGCAGGCAGCCTGGGTCTGGGCCAAGGAGGCCAGGCTCTCTGCAACATGGCGCAGGTCACCCGCTATGGCACCCATATGGCAGGTCTGCCAGGCCTGGTCCCTCGCAAGATTTTGCTCCAGGGCATCTGGATCACCCCTGGTCTTGCGCGTCACCTTCCTGGGGGCAGGAGAGGCTTGGGGCTGGCTGTATGGGAAGGCCCTTGAGGAGCTTTCCCTGATGGGGGAGGAGGCCCTTGGGGGGCTATCCCTGAAGGGGGAGAAGGCCCTTGAGGGCCTATCCCTAAATGGGGGAGGATGTTTAGGAGGGTCCAGGGATGGTGGACTCCTCCTGAAGGTACACACCTTTTTCAATGCCCACTGGCTCCTCCTCAACTTCCTCCAGAGGAGAGGTGTGGGCACTCTCCTGTTGGGATGGTGTGGGTCGCCCAGCAGCCGACGACGGCCCAGCTCCCTCCAGCACATCTGTGAATGACACAAATCATTCACATGTTGGTGGACCCACACAGTTGTCACATGTTGCCTTGCCCCCCCCTCACATGCTACATGTTAGGAGATAAAACACACTTACCTGTCCTCAGGGCCTGTTCAAAGGAGTCATAGCCCTCCACTCCCTCCACTTGCTCCCTCTGAAGGCATATGGCAACCACCTGCTCATCAGGAGTGAGCCTCATAGCAGTGGCTGGTCCACCTCCAGTGCCCCTGGCATGCCTCCTCATCGTGGCCAGCTTATCTTTGACCACACAATGCAGGTCATTTATTTTTTGGAAATGTCCTTGGCGGACGTAACCTCATGGCCAAGGCCATTAACCTGTGTGGTTATATCCTCCAGGATCTCCTCCTTCCTAGCCTTGCTTGTCGTGACACTTTCTGCCCCATGGAGGTACACGTCATACCTTGACATGGCCGAGATGTTAATCTCCCTCTCCTGTGCAGAGAAATTCTTCTTCCTCCTCTCCTTCCCAGACACAGGAGCAGACATGCCTCAACAAAAGTACTTACACCACAACCAAACAGACTGGTGTACTTTTGCGCTCGACGGGCGCATGTCTGGGCATATTTATGCTCTGGGCGTAATCAGTGGGCTGGCGTATTTCAGGGGTTACGCCGGGTGTAGTGTGCGCATGCGCAGAGGGGTGCGGACATACATCCACGACATGTTCGTTTGGCCCTTCATTTGCATGGGGTCACGCTTCATTTAAATGGATCACGCCCACTTCCTTCCTACTTTGAATTACACCGGCTTGCGCCTACGAATTTACGTTACGCCGGCGCATCGTTGGGAGCATTTGCTTTCTGAATACCATGCTTGCCTCTCTGAGTTGCGCCGGCATAACGTAAATGAGATGCGCTAAGCCGGCATAAAGATGTGCCGATCTATGTGAATCCGAGTCACTGTCTCTCTCTATCTCTCTCTCTCTCTCTCTCTCTCTCTCTCTATAGGACTGATCTCTTTAACCACTTAAGACCCGGACCAATACGCTGGTAAATGACCCAAGGTGTTTTTGCGATTCGGCACTGCGTCGCTTTAACAGACAATTGCGCGGTCGTGCGACGTGGCTCCCAAACAAAATTTGCGTCCTTTTCTTCCCACAAATAGAGCTTTCTTTTGGTGGTATTTGATCACCTCTGCGATTTTTATTTTTTGCGCTATATACAAAAATAGAGCGACATTTTTGAAAAAAAAACACTATTTTTTACTTTTTGTTAAAAAAAAATCAAATAAACTAAATTTTAGTCAAACATTTAGGCCAAAATTTATTTAGCCACATGTCTTTAGTAAAAAAAAAAAATCGCAATAAAAAAAAATAGCTACCTAGCGGGAACAGCGACACTAATACAGCGATCAGAAAAATGATCGCTTAGTGACGCTGGCAATAGGGAGTGAAAGGGTTAACTAGGGCGGTGATCAGGGGGTTAAAACTTTATTAGGGGGGGTGGGGGGGCTATCCTGAACCTAACACTAACTGTTTTTTACAGTGCCTGTCACACTGACACTAAATGCAGTGATTAAATCACTGCATTCAGTAACACTGTGACAGGGGGGTGGGGGGGGGGCGATCACAAGGGGTTAATATGCCTATGTGAGTGTGTGTCAGTGTAATGTTGGTGCACACTTACTTGTCATGTCTTCTCTCATCAGCAGCGCTGGGAAACAGCGCTGCGATGAGAGAATACATCATTTCCTCCTTCCTGTGTAAACACAGGAGGAGGAAGTGACAGGCTGGGAGCGCGCTCCCATTGGCTGGGAGCGATCGCGGGGGGGGCGGAAAACACGGACATCCGCCCGCAGATCCCGGATCGCTCCCAGAGGTAGGGAGACCCCCGCACGCCGCGGAGGGGGTCCCGATGGGACCCCCGAACCGCACTCAGGCGGGGACGTAAATTTACGCCCTTGTGCCTGTACGAGCCATGTTGTGGCCGTATATGTGCGTGCGGGGGTCTTTAAGTGGTTAACAACGCCTCAACACACTACACGAGGCAGGCAGCCATTTATAGTGTGGGGCGTGTACTAAACCCCCTGAGCCATAATTGGCCAAAGCCAACCTGGCTTTGGCCAATTATGGCTCTCCGTTTTTTGCGCACTGTGATTGGCCAAGCATGCGGGTCATAGTGCATGCTTGGCCAATTATCAGCATGCAATGCCGCAGTGAATTATGGGCCGTGACACGTCACTCTAATTTGGCGCGAACGACCGTTTTTTTAGAATTTTGATGAACGTACGAACAGACGATGTTCGAGTCGAACATACGTTCGAAACGAACGCGGAGCTCATCCCTATTTATGAGTAACGCGGTTTACGAGCGATTTGAAAGACGAGCAACTTTTTTTTAAACATATTCTTTAGGTCTTGATATACAAGCTTTTTTTTTGTATGTTAAAAAAAGAATTACACTCACATTTGAAGGATTCCGCTGGCCATCCATGCAAACCCGCTGTGTATATGACCAGTTAAGCCACACGGTGCACAGTACAAAATACAGCACAGCTTTGTGCACTGTATGTGGCCAGAGGATGACTCACAGCACTTCCTGGAGACACTTATACACTCTCAGCAGGGGAGGGCTTACTCGGAAGTGATGTCACCAGTTCAAAGTTCACCAGGAAGAGCTGTGAGCTGATGCTGTGGACACATATAGTGTTACTGTGTACTGTATACCAGCTCTACTAAATACAGTACCCTGTACAGTAAAATTAAAGGCACCAACCCCTCTGGCCAGCTTCTCTACATACAGTACTGTATACAAAGCAGGTGAGCACAAGACTTCTTAACACTGTGGACATTCTTTTACTGCAACACAGAGCTTCTTTACATACAGTACAGTATACAAAGCAGGTGAGCACCAGACTTCTTAACACTGTGCACATTATTTTACTACAACACAGAGTTTCTCTACATACAGTATACAAAGCAGATGAGCACCAGACTTCTTAACCCTCGTCTTATGTTAGCTTTTTGTTACTATCCATGATGTTAACGGGTCGGTTTTGACCCGTGTCTTAAATCAGCCATAAAATACCCTCTGAACAATTATTTATCATCCAATTTGTTTCTTACCTCTTGGTTACCTTGTTAGGCTTCTTTATCCTTGAAAAGATTGGTTTTAATATTTTTGGTGTGACCCCTTAGACCTTTCTTTTGATAGCATACTTCTCATTTTCAAATTTAAAAAAATGGTAAAATAAAGTCAGCAACTCTGAAATGTATTGGTCCTATGTTTCTTTACTTTATTTAGAGAAGCAGACAAGCAGGCAAAGAGATAGGCCCCTCCCTAACTACAGCTCACAGGGTTGAGAGGTGATTGGCTGTCAGTGTTACTAAGCAGAGAGAGTGTTTATGAATTCAGTTTTGGCACTTATTAGTGTCCTAAAATCCTATATTATAACTGGGTCAGAATTGACCCTAACACCATAAACGTCTTAATTTTCACCACAGTATTTTATAATTTAGTAAAAAAATGTTACATTGTTTAAATAGAGGTTCCTGACAAAGTAAAAAAATCTTGATGCAATAAACAAATTTATGTGATACTTATAGACATTCAAAACCTGAAAACCGGTCGGTTCTGACCCTAACATAAGAGGAGGGTTAACACGGTGCACATTCTTTTACTACGACACAGAGCTTCTCAACATACAGTATACAAAGCAGGTAAGCACCAGACTTCTTAACACTGTGCTTTTGTACTGTACTTTTGCAACACAGAGCCACTGCAAGTTTAGTTTAATTTGTTTTATGTTTACAGTACACAGTACATTTTTTTTTACTGTATTTTGCCGTAATCTTTTTTTATGAATACATGGTTGTGGAATTAATTATCTGAGTTTCCATTATTTCCTATGGGAAAATTAAGAGTGATTTGTTTTAAGAGCATGCTTCTGGAACAAATTATGCTCTTAAAACAAGGTTCAATCGTATGTGTGTACTACTTGTTGCCTTTCTCTGGGTGACTTTAACATTCTCTAACATTCGGTTCTAAAAGAAATACTAGCTAAAATAACATTTCACCATGGAAGCTGAGAGTCACCAGTAGAGAAACTAGCTTAGCATAATAATCTAAGAATATTCAACCAGCAAGAAAAATATTATGAGGGAGACTACGCTGTGCACAGTCTATGGAATGGCTGAATGCATTGACATTCTGATTGACATGGAAATGCATTGCAGGAAAACATAACTGACAGTGGATTTCATTTATTGGACTTTTCTTTTTAATAAAAGGATTTGTCAAACAGTGTGTGTGTGTGTTTATTTACTGTTGTCTTTTTTTCTTATGAATGAGTAGGGGTACTATGTGCCCCTTAGGGCCCTTTCACACGTCCGTTCAGTTCGTCCGTTTTTTGGACGTCCGTTAACGGACCTCAATGCTTCCCTATGGGTTAGCGTCCGTTAGCGGATGAGCATCCGCTAACGTCCGTTAACATCCGTCTGCGGTAAGCTCCGTTTTTTTGGACGGAAGAAAACCCTATTTTTCTTCCGTCAAAAAAACGGAACGGACGAAAAACGGACGTTAGCGGATGATCCGTTTACCATCCGATCCGCTAACGTCAGTTTTTCATCAAAATATGTAAAAAAAAAAAAAGTTCTAAAAAAAAAAACGGATCAACTGAAGGGGAAAAAAACTGATCCAAAAAACTGAACGGACGTGTGAAAGAGCCCTTACTCGTTCACGTGGGTGGCATAGGTCGGTATCTGGGGCTACTTTATTTTTAAAGGGGGATTCAAAATTCTGATAAGCCTTCCACCCACAAACCGGGACAGGGTTGTGGGATATAAGCCCTTTCCCTAATAAACATGGGGGGAAGGTGTTTTGAAAGGGGGACCCCCTTGGCGAAGACCCCTCGCATGTTGAGGGTATATATGAATCAGGAAGAGGAGGCATGCATGTTCATTCCTTCCTTTCCTGGCCAACCACGCTGCATGCTCAAATAAGACCCTGGTATGGATTTTCGGGGGACCTCATGTTTTTTTTCTTATTACTTGCTTGAGGAACGCCCCTTAAAATCCATACCAGACCTTAAGGGTCTTGTATGAATTTGGGGGAAAACTTATGCAGTTTTCCTTTACATCACTCCTGCTGTTTGTTTACATTCATCTGCCAGTCTGGAATGTGACCCTTATTCACTCACATGGGGGCATTTGGGAGACCCCTCACTTTTAAGGAGGCTTCCGGATTCCAATAAGCCCTTTGCCCTCAGACCCCCACAACCACGAGCACAGGATTGTGGGAAGGAGACCCTTGTGTTCATCAGCTTGGTTTAGGTTGAGGGCATGTGGTATGGCTTAGGAAGGAGGGGCCACAAGCTCATAGCCCCCTTTTGAATACCCAGGCTGCATACTCAGAAAAGGGTCTGGTATGAATTTTGGAGGGGGCTATATACTTTTTTTCTTGTTTATTTTGCGTGAGGTTCCTGCTTAAAATCCATACCAGACTCAATGGGTCCGCCATGGAATTTGGTGTGACACCATGCTTGTTTTTTATAGGGTCCCTCTTAAAATGCTTATTAGACTTAAAGGGCTTGGCATGAACTTTGGGTGGACCTTACACTTTTTTTTTACAATAACCCACTATTTGTTTACATTCACCTGTCAGTCCAAAATCACCAATTAACAGCTCGATGTGCTGGGTGGGAAGGAGTCACTGGTTGTTAGAAAGGAAATTCCAAATACTTGTAATTTTAAATTATTATTAGCTAGTTGTTATTTTGAATGTTACTGGTTTTATTTCATTTTTGTCAGATTTTCTTAAATTCGAAAATCTAAAATATAAAAATGGGAGATTTGGAAAATTGGATTTTCAAATTTCCGAATTTCTGAATTTTCCAAATTTTCGCATTTTGAATTTTTAGAATTATGAATTTTTTCAAATTTCCCAATTTTCAAATTTCCGGAATTTCCAAAAAAAGCAAAAAAGCAAACAAACGAATAAAACGAAAATGAAAAAAACAAATTTTTTGGCAGTGCTAAATTTGACAGCTTTCTTGTGGTTGTTAGGAAGGTGTTGGCATTGACTGTTAGTGAATGTAACAAATACAAATTTATCTGAAGTTACGAATTATCCAAAAAAAATAATGGAACATCTAAATTAATGGAATGGAACTAATTAATAATAAATAATAATAATAATAATACAAAATGTTATTATTATTTATTATTATTAGATTGTTATGTTCCATTTGTTATTTTGGATAATTTGGATAAATCATGTAAATAATGACTACTGGTTCATGTCCCCCACTGGGGAAGAATCATGCATGTGATCGGAGACAGCAGGGCTCTATGGTGATTACAAGGGCTGAGACAACAGCCGTTCATCTAGATTATGCTTAATTAAAGCTTCTGTGGAGGCAGGGAATTTACTGACCTGTGCAGAGGTATGTGTTGGGAACAGTGGATCTCAAGAGACAGCTGGTAGGTCTGCAGGAACAGCAGGGACAGGCACCATGTAGCAGTAAATGGTAGGTGGCGGGTGAGATCGTGCCTGGCGCTCACTTCCTCCAGCCATGGGATGTAGCTGATACCTTAGGGAGGATGTATCTGTCCAAGATGCTTGGGATGGAGGACTCTGGGACCCCTGTAGGAGGTGATCAGTGGCCAGCCGGGTGTACAGCTTCAAGATCAAGCATCTTGGATCCTGCATGCATGCACACACACACAGATATTTATTTTATGTTAATTTGCACATGTATCTATGTAGTTCATTGATTTCACTACTAATTTTCAATGGAGCAACTAACCCCAGATATCCCAAAACACACCTGATGCTTATTACGTAATATATTTTTCTGGCAGATGAATGATCAGGCGGATGACAGGTCTGTGTCTGCTCCACTATGCAAAGTGGACACAGACACAGCCCACTCTCCTCTGTGGGGCAGTGGGATAGAAATGGATTGCCTGTCCATTTCAATCCGACTGTCACCTGATCCGACCTGCTGGACAGATGGGGAATGGATTCCTATCCATCAGTTTTTAGTGGACCGAATCAGATCAGATGCTGGCAGGTGACATTTACTTCTCCATAGAGAATAAAGGGTGGTCTGATCAGGGCTGCCTGAAAAGTGGACACGCAGACCAGATCGGTATGCTGTTGGCAAAAGGGCCTAAAGTGCGAACACTGAGAAAAAAAACACCACCTAAATCCCTCAACAGCACTTCTTTTATTCCCCAGGTGGATTTCCTTTTATTTAAAGGTAAAAAAGCATTTACAGAAATCTTGAACAGCAGTTATAAAGTGAAAATTTGTAAAGCTACAGTATACCGTTACATAGAAGATTCAGTCACTTCAACATAAGTTTGTACGTGTGGAGGTATATGGACCCGACATGTAATTCTATACATTCTCATGTTCGCGAGTGAGTAGTGCCTTTAGCAAGTATCTAGAGCAGGGGTCTCAAACAAGTTTTCATATCCCATGGGGGCCGCATGCAAACTTTCAAACTTAAAATACAGTACTAGTGTCAGCGAACGTATTATTAACCCCCAGCTCTGTGTCAGCGGACACATTATTAACCCCCACCACTGGTGTCAGTGAACACATTATTAACCCGCAGAACTGGTGTCAGCGGACACATTATTAAACCCTAGTATTGGTGTCAGCAAACGCATTATTAACCCTGACCACTACACTGCACACGGACCACTGCACACGGACCACTGCACACGGACCACTGCACTGCACACGGACCACTGCACTGCACACAGACCACTGCACTGCACACTGACCACTACACTGCACACTGCCAACAGATCACTACACTGCTGACAGACCACTATACTGCCGACAGACCACTACACTACACACTGAACACTCACCATTATGGCACAGCACAACAAGGCTCAGGGCACAGCACATCAGGGCACAGCACATCAGGGTACAGGGCACAGCACATCAGGGTACAGCACATCAAGGCACAGAGCCCAGTAAATAAGGGCACATGGCACAGCACATCAGGGTACAGGGCACAGCGCACATGAGGGCACAGCGCACATGAGGGCACAGGGCACAGCACATCAGGGTACAGGGCACAGCACATCAGGGTACAGGGCACAGCACATCAGAGCACATCAGGGTACAGGGCACATCAGAGCACAGCACATATGGGTACAGCACAACAGGCCACATCAGGGTACAGAGCACAGCACATCAGGACAGGACATATCAGGACAAGGCACATGGCACATCAGGGTACAGGACATGGCACATCAGGGTACATGGCACATGAAACAGCACATCAGGGTACAAAGACCAGCAAATCAGTGTACATGGCACACATCAGGGCACATGGGGCATATCAGGGCACATGGGAGCACATCAGGCACAGCACATCAGTACAGGGCACATGGCACATCAGGGTACAGGGCACAGGGTACCCTGATGTACAGAGCCCAGCACATTAGGGACACATCAGCGTACATGAGGCACATGGCACATCAGAGCACATCAGGGTACCTGGGGCACATGGCATATCAGGGTACATGGGTACATCAGGGCACAATCAGAGCACATCAGGCATACCTCCCAACTTTTCAACTTCAGAATGAGGGACATACCTCCTCAACTTCAGAATGTGGGACATACCTCCCAACGAAGTTGTTGAGCGGGGGGGGGGTCCGCAGATCATAGTTGATGAGTGGGGGGGGGTCCGTGGATCGGAGTTGTTGAGCGGGGGGGTTCGCAGATCAAAGTTGTTGAGCGGGGGGGGTCCACGGCTCAGAGTTGTTAAGGGGGGGTCCGCAGATCAAAGTTGTTGAGCGGGGTTCCACGGCTCGGAGTTGTTGAGCGGAGATTTACTGCGAGTCGCGGGGATTTACCGCGAATCGCGGTAATCGCGGGGGGGGGGGGGGCGGTATCGCGTGACTTTTGCCGTGATAACGGGACCGCAGGATTTACCGCGAATCGCTTCCGCGGCACCCACCCTGCCTGCTATCGCCCACAGCAGAACTCTTCCCCACAACACATATCAAAATTAGCCCCCACAACTGGAACTGCAAACTAAAAGCATGTGCAAACGTTAGGGGCTCTTCCTCTTGGTAGAACTGTAACAGTAACCAATAATATAAAAACAATAACACAATAAAAGAAAAACCAGAAGAAAAAGAAAGGTAAGGACAGACAGAACAGGGGGAAAAGGGGGGCATGGGCCGCTGACAAGACAGGTGGGAAAAGGGAAAATAGAGTAGGCCTGGGGGGGTGAGACCCAGGAGCGCGAGTCCAACTGGCCGCAGAGCAGAAGGAAATGTGGTGACAATCATGTCGAAGGGGACAAGATGCTAGTCAGGCATCAGAGGAAGAGAAATCGAGCCAGATGAGCCACAACTGTCTGTATTTATCATAGGTATCATTGTCAAGAGCCAGCATTTCCTCCATTCTCATAGTGTCATTCATAATCGAAACCCAGTGAGATAGTGGGGGAGTGGAGGTCGACTTCCAGTAGGAAGGTATGAGCTGCCTCGCTGAGGACATAAAGAAGCGGAGGAGACTCTGCTTCTGCGATGTTATCGAGCCAGGAAGTACAGAAAGGAGGGCAATCTTAGGGGAGGGGACCAGCGATTCACAATAAGTCTTATTATAACAGTCAAATACCTGGGTCCAGAAGGGGCGGATCCTCTCACATTCCCACCAGACATGCAGATAGGTCCCAGCAGCTGAACAACACCGCCAACAGGACACTGGAGTGGACGGAAATATTTTGTGTAGCGTAGAGGGGACCCTGTACCATCTTGAGAGAATCTTGAAGTTTTTTTCTTGAGAGTAACAGGAAATTGTGGACTTATGAGTGAAATGGAATGAGGTCTGCCATTCACGATCTGAGACATCTTCACCTAAATCTGCCGACCACGCCCTGGTGTAAGAGGGTAGCTCGGTATGTGTGAGTGCCTGAAGGAGACTATATATGACTGACAAAAGGTGTCTAGGGGTCTCTGAGAGTGAACACAGCTGTTCAAATTCAGTACAGGGGCGGTGTATTTGGGAGGAGGAGTGTAGGTGCCTAGTGAATGTAGAGAGGTGGATGGCAGTTAGCCAATCGTGCGATCCCGCTGGTATCACAGACGACCCCTGCTGCGGGTGTACAAAGGAGCACGCCTGCGGCCATGTAGCCCGTTTGAAGGGACCCAAAGACTGGGCCCGAGACCCTGAGGAAAGGAAGGATTATCGGCCAACAGGACGCTGGAGTGGACGGAAATATTTTGTGTAGCGTAGAGGGGACCCTGTACCATCTTGAGAGAATCTTGAAGTTTTTTTCTTGAGAGTAACAGGAAATTGTGGACTTATGAGTGAAATGGAATGAGGTCTGCCATTCACGATCTGAGACATCTTCACCCAAATCTGCCGACCACGCCCTGGTGTAAGAAGGTAGCCTCGGTATGTGTGAGTGCCTGAAGGAGACTATATATGACTGACAAAAGGTGTCTAGGGGTCTCTGAGAGTGAACACAGCTGTTCAAATTCAGTACAGGGGCGGTGTATTTGGGAGGAGGAGTGTAGGTGCCTAGTGAATGTAGAGAGGTGGATGGCAGTTAGCCAATCGTGCGATCCCGCCGGTATCACAGACGACCCCTGCTGCGGGTGTACAAATGAGCACGCCTGCGGCCATGTAGCCCGTTTGAAGGGACCCGAAGACTGGGCCCCGAGACCCTGAGGAAAGGAAGGATTATCAAACATAGAGGTCAACGGAGAAGGATCAGAGGACAGTAGGGAGCATAGCCCCCTGTTATACCAGATCCTGAGAGATGCCAAAGTTAGTGGGGAGGGAGGGGGCATGCGCATAAACTCTGACTTATATACAGAAACCAGAGCTCTAAGGTCCACGTGTGATAGGTCATGATCTATAGCAACAGAGGCCTTCAAAAATGGACGCGGGACCCACTCTAGGACTATCGCCACATGGGTGGCCTTGTAATACAATTCAAAATCTGGGAGACCAACCCCACCCCGCAATTTAGGACGGGTGAGCAGACTATATTTTACCCTGGATGGTCCTCGGCTCCACAAGAATCTAATGGCTAGGGAACGTAGGGTGGTAAAAAAGGATTTGGGGACTATAATGGGGATCGTTTGAAGAAGGTATAGAAGCTTGGGGAGGGTGTCCATTTTCAGGGTGTTGATCCGTCCGAACCACGGTAGAGAAGACCCTCCCCATTCCTCCAAATCCTTACAGAGGCGGGAAAGTAACGGAACATAATTGAGGGAAAAAAGGTTGGCGAGATTGGATGGAATGGTGACCCCAAGATATGAAATCCCCCGTGTTTGCCACTGGAAAGAAAAGTTGGCTTTAAGCATAGTCATAGTGGCAGGGGGGAGGGATACGTTGAGGGCCTCAGTCTTTGAAACGTTAAGTTTAAAGTTGCTGAACGAGCTAAAGCGACGGAATTCAACGAAAAGGGATGGTAGGGAGAAAAAGGGGTCCTGAATATACACCAGGAGATCGTCCGCATAGAGAGATAGTTTGTGATGCGAGGAAGGCGTTTGGATCCCATGTATGGAAGAGTTTTGTCTGATGGCACAGGCCAGATGTTCTATGACAATAACAAATAGGAGGGGGGACAGGGGACAGCCCTGCCGAGTGCCGTTGGAGATGGCAAAGGAGTCCGAGATAGAGCCATTAACCAATACCGAGGCCGAAGGATGAGAATAAAGAGACATCACCTTGGAGATAAAGGGTGCGCCCAGTCCCAATTGTTCCAGCGAAAGCCGAAGGAATCTCCAGTTTACGCGATCAAACGCTTTTTCAGCGTCAAAGGAGAGGAGGCAAGCCTTCAGACCCCTGCGATGGATAAGGGAAATTAAGTGAATCGTCTTGGTGGTATTGTCCCTGGCTTCTCGGCCCGGGACAAAACCCACTTGGTCGTTGTGTATCACACCAGGGAGTAAAGGGGACAGACGGTTAGCCAACACCTTAGCAAACAATTTTAGATCGACATTGAGCAGGGAAATAGGCCGGTAGCTGTTGCATTGAGAGGGGTCTTTGCCCGGCTTGGGTATAACGGAGATGTTAGCAGCCAACATAGCCTTGGGTGGAGGGAGGGAATCATCCATGGCATTGAACGCCTTAGCCATCAGGGGTGCCAACAGGGAAGCAAATGTTTTATAGAAGCGAGGGGTATAGCCGTCTGGGCCGGGGCACTTGCCTACCTTCAAGCCCTTGATGGCGCTGAGAAACTCAAACGAGCTTAAGTGATTATCCAGTTCAGCCACGTCAGAGGCGGCAATGGTGGGGAGAACCGTCTCAACGATATAATCCCACATATCGCCACCAGAAGGAGCAGAGCGCTCGGACGAGTCAGCGGGTGTGAGATTATAGAGTCTAGAGTAATATTCCCGAAAGGCGGATGAAATACCCGACGTATTAAACGATTTGGTATGGTCAGGGTGGGAAATATAGGGAATGGTGCAACGTGGAGATCTAGGGTGCAGGACCCGTGCTAGCTGTTTACCGCATTTATTAGCCAATGAGTAGTGAAAATTGCGTGCTCTATCCCAAGCTATCAGTGAATGCGAGTCGAGAAGCTGGAGAAGGTCTCGGCGGGCATTCGAAAGTCAAACAAAGACTGAAGGGTGCAGATCTCGTTTATGCTGAGGTTCAAGCTCTGCTATAGTGGAGAGGAGACAGCGTATATCACTCGATCGCATCTTTTTGAGACGAGAGCCATGTTGAATGAGAACCCCCCTAATGACACATTTCAGAGCCTCCCACTGAGTAGGAGGCGAAGTGGTGTCAGATAGTTAATCAGAGATAAAGTGCAGGATGGTGGCAGAGACATCTGCAACACACTCGGGGTCTCGCAACAAATTATCATTCAATCTCCAGTGTGAACCCCTTCGAGACCTCGGGGGACGTGCAAGGGTCAAGTAGACCGGTGCATAGTCGGACCAAAGCAGCTGACCTATGGAAGCCTGAGTGGGAGTATCTAACAAAGATTGAGAGATTAGAAAATGGTCTAGCCTGCTATATGAGTTATGTGCCGCTGAGTAGTGGCTATAGTCCCTTTCCGTGGGATGCTGGACACGCCAAACATCCACCAGAAGGGAGGAATGAAGGAGAGTTTTGATGCGCATTAGTGTAGAGTGCGGTATGGAGGACTTAGCCGAGGATGTGTCAGCAGACGGGGACATGACAATATTAAGATCTCCACCAATGATGTAACAGGGGCCCCCGAAGGAAGACAGTCTGGTGAGAACCGATGAGAGGAACTGAGCCTGACCTGTATTAGGTACGTAAATGTTGGCCACTGTAAAGAGAAAAATGAAGCGACCATTAACATCAATAAGGGTGTCTAGAACCTCTGGAATAAAAGACTTATGAAATGCTACGGATACTCCCTTTGATTTGGCCCTGGGATTGGTACTGTGGAACCACCTCGTGTAATGCTTATTATGCAGGGTTGGGACAGAATCAGATCGAAAGTGGGTTTCCTGCAAGAGTAAGATGTTAGAACGTTTTTTGTGGAAATGGTAGAGAATCTGGCTCCGTTTCTCTGGCGTGTTGAACCCCCTACAATTGAAGGATGCCAAGGTTAAAGGGCAAACAGAAGCCATGATGGAAGTAGGGGAGGGATGAAGGGAAGGAGAGAAGGGGTACAGGAGATAGGATCATGTCTTGTCAGCAACCCACATAGAAAGAGGAACAGCCAGAACAGAGTCAGAGAGGGGAGAAAAGGAGGAGGGGGGGAAGTGGAAGAAAAAGAGGGGCATAGACAAAGACAGAAAATGTAAGAGGAAACACAGCACAAAGGGGTCCAGAGAATAAGCAGGGGTAAGATCTGAGCATGGTCGCCACCCCTAACACCCTTATCACAGGATAGATAGGGTAAAAAATACACAAAAATAGAGGGTGGGGAGGGCAGCCAGTGTAACCAATCAACGGAAGAGGGAGAAAAAGGTAAAAAATAGAAGAGAAGAAAAAAAAGAGCAATAACAAAAAAGGCCACTAGGTGGCTCCAAAAAGCTGCGAGGGAAGAGGAAAAAAACCTCACAGTAAGGCATATAGCCAAAAGTTGGGCAGTATCCGTGGTGATACTGCAAAAAAAAAAAAAAAAAGGCTTAAGGCTAAAACCCCGGGGGGGGGGGGGTACAGAGGGGGTCCGCCAGGCAGGGCGGGTCCCTGGACCCCAGCTCCACAGAAAAAAAATAAAAAATTAAAAAAACAATAGAAAAAACCGACATGAGACAAAACCTAAATATCACCTGCATGACACTTTCAAATAATAATAATAAATAAAAAAAACAATGATATGGGAACAGAGCATACAGGATCAAACATATGTAGGAGGAAACTGGGCAGACAGGTGTAGTGTACAGTCAAGTGTAACTTTGGTACGAGACACAAAAAAAAGAGGAAAAAATAAAAGAGCAATGATGAAGCTACAGAAGAACAGGTGAGCTGTCTGAGGTTACGTAAGAGAGAACCTCCGGAACAGTCTGCTGGCAACTCTTGAGCTGGAATACAAAGACTGAGTGACCTGAGGAAAAAGAACCGTATGGTTAATAAAAGCAAAAGCAACGTAGCAGGCCAGGGCCCAGTGGGAGGGGAACCCAAAACATGAACAGTCACTGGGAAAGATGGTAGTCTATTGGTTCCGGGACAGGTAAAAACAACAGGAAAAAATATATAGTAACCCAGACAGCGTGAGGTTCAGGGAAGCAATCCTGACACGGGGGACGGACAGGCCGCTAAGAGGCAATATAAAAAAAAAAAAAAAAAAGAACCGGGAGAACAGAATTGGGCTTGCGGCAGCATTAACCTCGTGTCACGCCAGGGGAGAGCCCCTGGTAAGGCAAAGTAAGTGTGGTATGCGAGACAGATGAAACCAGTTCAATCTTCTGAGTCCCGGCGATGCTGAGATTTAGGAGTGTGTCGACGGCCTTGAGTTTGCCATGGGGAGGCGAAGGGCAAGCCAGGAGTAGATGGTGTGAACGGCCAGTCCGGGAGGGCCACCTGTGGCAGCTCTAACGTGCTGAGGAAGTTAGGTAGATATCCCAGGGTGCGAAAGATGGCGGTCTTGCCCGCGTGGTGCACTCGTAGGTGGAACGGAAATCTCCACTGGTATTTCATCTGTTTGGATTGCAACAGCAGAGTCAGCGGTTTCAGGGCTTTCCTCATCGCCAAGGTCTGGCGGGATAGGTCAGGAAGGAGCATCACAGGGATGTCATTGAACAGTATAGTGTCCTGTGAACTAGCAGCTCTCATAATGGTCTCCTTGACCTTGTAAAAGTGGACCCGGCAAAGTGTGTCACGAACAAAGGAGGGGTCCTGGGTCCTGGGACCTGAGGTCCTGTGAACCCGGTCCAGTTCTATAGGGTCATCTTTGGGGCGTTGCAGTAGGTGGTTAAAGATGGCAGTCACAGCGGCAGGCAAGGCCTTGACGTCAACAGATACACAGATTCCGCAAATGCGTATGTTATTACGACGGTTACGGTTCTCGATGTCGTCTTGCTGATACGCCAGCTGCTGCAACATGACAGTATGGGAGTTCAGGATTTTGTCGTGTGTCTGCACTGCATCGCTGAGGCCATCAGTGGTGGCATCCAGGTCATCGAAACGTGCACCCACATCCTTTTTAAGATCAGAAATCTCTTTTTTGTATGCTTTTTCGATCCTATGGACACAGTGTTCAAAATCAGCTTTGGTGGGCAGGGATCTGAGGTAACTGTGCAGGGAGCGGAATTGAGCTTCCATGTCCCAGCCTTCCCCTGAGCCCAGGGAGGCGTTGGAGCGGCTCCTGGTGAGCATAAAATCAGTTTCCTCGGGGAGGGAGAGGGGGCCATGTGTGCTCATCTGTGACTTTAGGGATGATTCAGATCGCTCTGGGGATGTAGGAGCCTGCGCCATCTTGGTTTCAGAACGGCGCTGTGATGCAGCCCGAGATCGGGCAAAAAAGTCCTCTAGATCGCCTCCTTTCCTATCCCCGCCAGTACCCTTCTGTGACCGAGACCTGTCTTTACCCATGTGTTCAGTCTGAAGCGGTTTTGGGTCGGATGGCAACGGTGATTTTTTCCGTGAAGCTGAAGGTCCGTGGGGGCCAAGAGAAAGTGCGCCCTACAGCTCCATGTGTCAAGCCCCCCGGAGGCAGAGCCCTCAGATGGCATCGTTATCTCATAGCGTTACATGGAGAGCAGTATTGCGACAGGATTAATGCATGCAAAGTGACAGCAGTTCAGTGTGGGGGAGACACTTCAATAAAAAATAAAAAGGCGTGCTCCGCAGGTCAGTAGGATGGTGGCAGGGTGACGTTATGCAATGTAGGCCTCCAGGGGGGGTCCAGGTAGGCTCCCCAAAGTGTACAGGTCCTCTGTCCTCTCTGATGGAGCTGTTGTGGCAGGAAACGGAGGAAAATTGGGCGCCTGAGAGAACAGTGCTGTGGGTGGGTGTATCAAAATGGCTGCCGTCCTCCGGGACTAGGCCCAAGCCGCGGTGTTTCCTATGCTGGTGACCCGCGGAGGGGCGCTGCACCGTCCGGGACCGCCTACGATCTCCCTCTGACCAGGAAAGAGACCTCGACTGCCGTACAGTGCTACAATACACCCGCCCGAGGAAGGGAGTGAGGGAGAGAGCCAGGGAAGGCACTGTACCTGGATCGGGGAGCCCCGTAGGCCTCAAGCCGCCGTCTGGAGGAGGATGAGGATCTGAGCGATGGGGGACCCCCTGCGACCGCTCCCAAGCGGCGATCCGCTTCTCGGGGGACAACTGAGAGCCCGGGCACGGGGGATATACTGGATCTCACAGGCCCAAGATGGCGGCGAGTCACGGCCTTGTGGAGACAGCTACGAACCTCCGTGGGGACGTCCAAACTGACAGATATTGGCCTGAGTCAGGGTAGGAGATGTCCAGGTATGCTCAGGGCAGGGTGGTGTAGCTCCAGGGCCTCGTGTCTGTGAGGATGGCTGGGGATTGTAGACAGGAGTGACGGAGCTCAGCAGAAACACATCCGTCCTACAGCACAGTCAGACACGCCCCCGAGGTACAATATTTAAAGGAATCTTTCATTTTTTTTATTTAAACATTATTAAAATCACTGCTCCAGGAGCAGAACACACTACACGAGGCTGCCCAGCAGGCGGCCTTATATAGTGTGGGGCGTGTGCTAAAGCCCTGAGCCATAATTGGCCAAAGCCACCCAAGCTTTGGCCAATTATGGCTCTTCGTTTTTTGCGCACTGTGATTGGCCAAGAATGCGGGACATACAGCATGCTTGGCCAATCATCAGCGCGCAATGCCACAGTGTATTATGGGCCGTTTTGCATCACTCGAATTTGGCGCGAACAACCGCTTTTGTTCGAATTTTGTCGAACGTACGAACAGACAATGTTCGAGTCGAACATACGTTTGTATCAAACGCGAAGCTCATCCCTATACAATACCATTTGGGTGTAAGTATAGACAGTAGTTAGAGGGAAATAGCTACTGTACAGTACAGGCCGGTGGTTGGGGTGTGTGTGAAGCGGGTATGTAGTGTGGGTAAGTGGGAATAAACCTGAGGGGGGGTGTGGGAAGGAATGAGGAAGGAGAGGGGGTAGCGGAGTGGGATAAGGAGGGGAGAGGGGAGGAAAGAAGGAAGGGGAGAGGTATGGGGGGAAGGGGGGGAGGGGCCATTTCCGACTCCCGTCCTCAGTTTTTAGTTGAGTGTGAGGGCTCCGATTAGATATCAAGTGTGTTTTAGAGGGTGGCGGCCTTGAAAGGGAAAGGGGACTGGAGTATGGAAGATGTGAGTTGCAGTTTGTGGTAGACAGAGCCTGATGCAATCCTGGTTGTTAATTTTCTTGAGTGAGTTGTGTAGCAAGCAAGCACATTTTTTGCTGAATTTTGTTGTAATGCTACGTGCAATGTGGTTTTCCCATTTCAGCTACTCTTCAAATTCTAGTAAACCATTATTTGAGTGTGGGTATCTGCATTGAACTCCAGTGCAAGGGGATGCACTGCTTTGCTGCGTTAATTATGTGCATTGCAAGAGATTTGTGGTATGATTTGTGTGGTAAGAGCGAGTGGCGAATTGGGCTGGGGTAAATTCTAGATCATAGGAAGTAACCTGGGATGTGATGCGGCGTACTTCTGTAGCAGTACCCCTGAAGGAGCTGTAGGTTTGTTTTGGGCGGCATGTTACCTCTATTCCTTCACTGTCTAGGTAGTTGATGAGAGCTGAAAGAAAGTTTAATATCCACATGTTCTGCTTCTTTTTTCTATGCTTTATTTACCAAACATGGTAAAAGAATAAAAGCAGTAGTTGGAGAGGTGGAAGGGTAATAGGTAATAGGTTCAGGTGTATAACTTTTAATCGGAAACACTCCTGCTTCCAGAAATGTAGCTTTCATCGCCACTCTAGCCAGAGTGGGTGTTGTGCAACCGGACAGGTTCCTCTAACTAGCCTAGCAGCCAGGGTGTCACATGGAAAATTTGTTAGAGTCTCTGCCACAGACCTTCCCAAAGATGGAGATACATTCGGTCCAGAATCCTCTCAGCACAGGATTAAGCACCCGGATCTCTTCTTGAATAAATTCTTGTGAACTCAGAACTGACAGGCGACCTTCACTCGGCCTCTCAGTAATAGTGCGTCCTTCAATGAAGTTCTAGGCCTCTCCTGAGCGTATCAGCCTTCTCCTCGGTGCTCTCCAGAACAGGTGCTTCATTGGGTGGCTTCCTCCCTCTAGGACGCACAGCACAGGACCACTCTGCAAGTGTACACCCAGTCTGACTACCGGGCCTACTTGGTAGATCACAGCTCCGGACCAACGTGGTCCCGGAGCCAGGAACACTTGAACATGCACCCCCGGCCAGGAGGGCCACTCACAGTGGGCGGTGGGACGACTGACCAGGGAAGGACGACGACCCCGAACTAATGACGTCTGTCCCTTAAGTACTCTCCCCCAGCATGCACAGCAAGACGATCAACTCTCACTGATTGGCTGCTGAGGAAGAACACCCAATACACCCTGACTCGACTGCTGCCACCCTAGGCCTGGGGTGGTACCAACACACCCAGACAACAATAGTGGTCACTCACAGTACAGCCATGGCTACCCTCTAAATTTAAGGCAGCGCCAGCTAGAAAAGTAACAGGCCGAAACACACTCCCCCCACTAAACTAGACACTGTCCCCAGTGTCAGAACTATGGTATCTCAAGCCTGAGTGCCCACATAAACCCACTGAACAATACAATGACAGTAAAGAGGAAAAGAGAGAGAATAAAACATAACAAATGTCATCACATCACAGTATTTGTACAGTTCACATTAGTATTTCTATCTATCTAGTCTGCCCCATTCTCCGACCGTCTTGATAGAAGATCAACTGGACCTGAAAAATAAAATAGAAAACACACACAATACCACATTATATACATTCCCTGAGGAAGAGCGAAGCTACACCTTCTGTGTTAAAGATCTAACTTCCTTCCTCCCAAGGAGCATCCACAACTTAATTTTTATGCAAGTTATGAGAAAGGGAGAGAAAAAAAATGTCTCTCCAAAAAAAGTTATGGAACATTGCCTTCTAGCAGCAAAGTCTCTGATCTGATTGTGCACCACATTCTGCCAACAAAGATTTTTTTTCTCTTTTCTGACCACAAAGTCCTTATGGGCCCTAATCTAAACTGACTAGGGGGCAGTGTGTGCAGAAAGGGGGTGTAGGGTTAAAGGGGGCAGTGTGTATAGGAAGAGGGTGTAGGGTTAAAGGGGGCAGTGTATACAGGAAGGGGGTGTAGCATTAAAGATGGGAAGTGTTTACAGGCAGGAGGTGTAGGGTTAAATGGGGCAGTGTGGGGAGCTGTGGTGGCTCAACGTGATTGGCACTGCGCTGACAAGCCATTCACCTCTGCAGCCAAGGGTTCGGATCCCGGTCTCGGCTACATGTGAATTGAGTTTGGTGGTCTCAGCCCGGCTCCCGGTGGGTGTGCTATGCAAGGTACGCCTGTGCTTAGTACGCCCACCCCCCCCACCCCACAAAAACCACCACACTTGCACGCACACAAAATTGGTTTAAAACACATGCACTTTGGCCATGCGGTCTCTTAAAATAAAGAGAGGCGAAGGACCTACGGGGCTGGCTGGGTGGGCTAGGCCCCCTCACTCCCTCATAGGGGGAGTCCCTCTGCCCCATTGGGGTCCCGTTGGGCCCCAGTTGGGCTCCCAAGAGGAGCAGGTAGGGCGGGGTGAGTGGGAGGCCCCCCTTCACACCCGCCATTGCCACCAGGGGCATGGAGAAGGATGGCGATTGCCTCCGGGGGGAGGGTCTGCCTACTCCCAACTCCTGCAGTCCGGCTCCTCTCTCTCGAGTTCACGCACAAAAAATACACTTAGAAAAAAAAAAAAAAAAAAATGGGGCAGTGTGTATAGAATAGTGTCTAGGATTAAAGGGGCAGCATATACAGGAAGGTGGTAAAGCATTAAAGGGGGACCAGTGTGTGCGGGAAGGAGGTATAGTGTTAAGGGGGCAGTGTGTATAGGAAGGAGGGGTGTAGGGTTAAAGGTGGCCAGTGTGTACAGGAAGGGGGTGTGGGATTAAAAGGGGCAGTGTATACAGGAAAGGGAATGTAGGGTTTAAGGGTGCGGCATTATGTGCAGGAAGGGGGGCAATGTGTGCAGTTTTCTTTTTCAGGGGTGTGCAAGTACCTGGTCTTGCCTAGGGCACAAAATAGTCCTGGCCGGGCCCTGCCTATGACTGCTGAATGCATCTATTTCCATGAAGGAACTATGGATGGCCTTCCCTACTCCTAACCAGGCAAGGACCCTTCTTTCCCTGACAACTACAAACCTATCACACTCTTAAACTCTGACTTCAAAATCTTCACAAAAATTCCTTCCCAAATGAATTGATAAAGATCCGGTAGGGTTTGTCCCTGCTAGACACACTGAAGATAACAATAGACACACCATTGACCTTATTGATTGTCACATGCTTTGGGCTGCAAGAGAACCATGGCCTGGAGAACTCTGGGTTATAATGTGTTTTTAAGTTATTCAGACAGGGCTGGTCACTAATTGCTTGTAGCCTCTTATGCAAGTTAGTCCGGGGAGCCGGACTGTCCAAGGAGGTCATTGTTATGATAATAGGACTAGCTCTACTATGTAAGGTGGCCTTTGTCTGAAATAATGATAGTAACCCTTATATGATGGTTTGCTATATAAATTCAGTGTGTTTCTCTGTTTCTGTTTGAATTTTTTTAATTATCAACAAAATTCCATTAACTGAGCATGTACAATAATATAATAGAAATAGATATTCCATTAACAGAACATGTACAATAGTATAGTAGAAAAAGGCATAATCTTTCAGGAAAGTAACTCTTATAAATGTAAATGAAAATGGATAACCTAGCGGATTGTAGGATAAGATTATGTAACATTATGTAACATGAAGTAATTGAGAAATTAAGTTGATTGAAATAATATAATATAATTATGTCATCTATGAAGAGAATAGAATTGAATGAGTGAAGTGGGCATTACTAGTAATGCCCACAGCATGGGATTGGGGCGGTCAAATATTTTTTTTTTTTTACTGTCTCTTTAAATTTTCACCTGACAGGCAGGTGTTTTCAGAAGCGGGAAAAATGTGTTTTAAAGTGGGTAAAACACGTGGGTCCCCTTGCTATACACGTGAGGGGGGGGGCTATATATAGCCCACCGCTCTGAGTCTTTAGTCACAAATTGTTTTAAACAGCTGTGTGAGATTTTCCTTATCACAGTATTTAGAGCTCACCTGCTGTTTTCCCTGCGATGAAGACGCTCGTCTGTAAAGTTTTGGAGAGGGCAGCTGCCCAAGGAGGCGAAGAATAGCTGAGGAAATGGCGAAAAAGATTTGCCGACAGTCTCAGGAGCTGATGGTGGCCTGTCTGACCCAGTGGCATCTGAAATGGCTGGTCCAGCATTCCCGCCTCAACCGCAGCTGGTTCAGAGCCCTCAGACCCATAGGTCCCCTCAGAGCCACCCACCAGAGCACCCTGCTACATCAATCTCTTCTCAGGAGGAAGCAGACCCCTGCACTAACACTGAAGATGTCCCGTCGGAGCAACACAGCAGCCACAGAACAGGGAAATCTAAAAGGGCTGTCTCTCCTTCGCATGTTCGCGTCAGCGGAGGGCGGGGAAGAGCGCGCAGGTCACCACCTGCTGGAAGAAATCTGTCTTTTTCTCTATTACAGGTACTGGCAGCAGAGGAAGTTCAGTCAGCGTCATCTGTATCCAGCAGACTCAGCAGGATACAGTGATGGCTCAGCAACTACTAGAAACAACTACAGACAAAGGGCTGTTACAAAGAAGAGAGACTAATCCTTTAGAGATGCATGCTGCTAATGAAGTAGAACAGGAGGGTGAGTTGGCACACCATAATGTAATGATACAGATACTTAGTTGAATAAGTTAAATGATTCTTTGAATACTAAGCAATTACAAGTGCCAGTCTCCTCTCCTGCTAATGTATGGTCTGCTGACACACAAGTATTTTCTCATGCACCAGTTAGCAATACTTCTAGCTCTTTTCAGGAATCTGGGAATGCTGTTTTATTTTCACACATTCAGGAGGTATTTTTTAAAGAAGCTCTGCCCTGTGAAATCTCGCCGTTAGGTTTTCATCTTGCTAGCAACATAAAAGAAAAAAATATGGAAAGGCGATTACATCGATCTTTTATCTTCAAAAGATTTTTCTGTTAAGAGTGAGAAAAAAACTGACAAGATTTCAGAGGATAGACGTCGCCCCCCAAGGTCTTTTCACAATTGGTTGCAGGGTTTTTTGTTTTTTTCTGCAATCATGGGTGAAAAAATTCCTGATAAATGTAGCGGCTTATTCCAACATCTTGAAATTATTCTTGAAGCCTATAGAAATTTTGGCGGTTTTGGTTGGTATAGTTATGATGAATCATACCACCAAAAGATGGCTGTTTATCATAACCTCAATTGGGGTATGAAAGACGCGTGCTTATGGTTAAATCTCATTACACCAAAGAAAACAGTTTTTTCAAGACAGCCGCCAGCAAGTCAAAATACTATGTCAGTTTACAAGAAAGGTATATGCTATGCTTTCAATAAGTCAATGGTCAACTTCGTGCCGTTACAAGCATGAATGTTCTTTCTGTTTCGGTACGCATCCACTTATGAAATGTTTTAAAAGGTCCTACCCTCATGCCCAGCTTAGGGACAATACAAAAAGCTCAAACACTGGTGAAACTGGAAAGAATGTACCAGTGGTTGCTTCTATACCCAGACAAGGCAGAAGTTTTCATTAAAGGTTTTTCTTTAGGTTTCAAGCTTCCATTTTTCTCTGGATCCGATTGTAGCATGGTAAGTAACATAAAATCAGTACTGGTTCATAGTCAGGTAGTTAGAGATAAATTGATAAAAGAGATCTCAGCTGGTCGAGTGGCTGGTCCTTTTTTATTCCCTCCTTTCAAGAATTTTCGGATTTCACCTTTGGGTGTTGTACCAAAAAAGGAGCCAAATTCTTATCGATTAATTCATCACCTTTCGTTTCCCAAAGGTGGTTCATTAAATGATGAGATTGATAGTTCATTATCATCTGTGACGTATGCAAGGTTTGACGATGCTATAAATCTTTTAAAAAAGTTTGGTGTTGGTGCATTGTAAGCCAAATCTGATATCAAGTCTGCTTTTAGGTTACTTCCTATGGCTCCTGAATCATTTAGCTCTTTAGGTTTTGGTTTGAGGGTTATTTTTTCTATGATATGTGTTTACCTATGGGATGTTCTTTGTCATGTAGGTATTTTGAGTTTTTTGCAACTTTCCTGCAATGGGTTACGATCCACGAATCTGGCTGCGACGGAATAATCCATTACTTGGATGATTTCCTTTTTTGCGGCCCACCTAATTCACCAGTGTGTGCGTTACTGTTAAAATTATTTTTAACAGTTGCAAACATTTTTGGAATCCCCATTTTTTTTTTTTAAATGGTTACCCCACAACAGTAATTGGGTTTTTGGGAATAAGCATTGATACCATTTTATGTCAGTATCAGCTACCAATTTTAAAGATATTGTGCATTCAAAGCTCTATTTGTCTTTTCTTATGTAGAAACAAGATCCTAAATAAAGAAAGCAGTGCAGAGCAAACCTAAATTAGAATGGTATTAAACATACTCTTTAAAGTGAAAACAAAGAAAGGAAAAATGTCAAAAAAAATATAAAAAAAAAAAATATATATATATATATACAATATGTATATTTGAAAGTAAAATCCTGCGACCAGAAAATAAATATCTTCACCACGTGACTGGTAAACCAATTTAGAAAGTGATCCCTTCACCAGTAAAGATGGATACTCTCACCTCAGACAGAGACCTTTGTTTTACCAAAGGTCTAATAAGCTTTGAAATCAATGGTAGGAATCCGGATGGCTCAGAAGTGTGTAATAATCAGCCGTAGAACCAGGAGATATGTAGATATCCTCAGTGGCACCACCAAACAAGCATGTACCGATATATATAAAGAAACAAACGAAATCTAAGAGCTTCCGTATAAACCAGATGATTTTAATAAGTTAGAGCGTGCAGGTTACTCACATTTGGGTGAAATAAAACAGGCATGTAACACCATGGGATGAACAGCTCAGACGAAAATCTGGGACAACAGCGAGTGACGTGAAGTGGTTCCTGACCCCCGGATGCGTGTCGTAAGATAACTTCCTCAGCAGGGCGGAACCTTCTACGTCACATCCTCGACTTAAAATACACTGCCGTAATCACGGCCCAGTTCCTAGTACAAACGTGATGACGCGGTAAGGCACGTCCCGCGTCACACGTTGTAATTACAAAATGCTTTATTGTTCCTTAATTACAGCGACAATAGCAAAAAACTCTTTGATGCCATCTTTTGGAACGAAAAAGAGAATACAGTTTTTAATATATTTACTGATATAAAAACATCACTCTATGTTGTTCCAAGTCTTCTTACAAAAAATATTATTATTAATATACATTAAACATTACTATGCCACAAATGCATACTACAAGTCAATAAAATAAACAATAAAAACATTAATTATTAAAAAACTTAGTTAAAAACATACATAAGAATTACCAAATATACGAAATGAAAATAATAGAATAGCCAAAAGCTAAATCCATCAATGACGTATGTAATCATAGCAGTCTCCCTGAAGAGAGAATGCAATGAAAATTACAGAAATAAAAAAATAAATTATATTAATTAAGTAGGTACTCTAAATCGAGCAGACCGTGTTGCTGATTCCATTAAAAAACCGGAAGAAGGTAATAAACCGATGTTTAAGATTATCTTGGATTATAATATACAGCATCGTCAATTCGAGAGAATAGTTAAAAAACATTGGGAAGTGCTAAAGAAGGATAAAGTCTTGGGACCTGCCCTCCCTCCCCGCCCCCTTTTTGTTTATAGGAAGGCACCTACCTTGAGGGATGTTGTGGCCCCAGGGGTTATTGACCCACCTGTTTTCAAAGAGAATACTATTTTTTCGTTTCTATCTGGCTTTTACGCTTGCGGTCGTTGCCAGCCCTGCAAACAGTGTAAATTTAACACTAAAAAACGGAAAGATTTTATTTTGTTTTCAACTAAGAAATCGTACAATATAAAGAATTTGATCACTTTTAATACAGAAGGTGTGGTCTATATGTTGGAGTGCGACTGTGGGCTTCAGTATATAGGTCGCACCTCTCGCACCATGGCCGTCAGGATAGGAGAACACGTTAATAATATTAACCCCTTCCATACAGGGCATTTTCACCCCCTTCCTGCCCAGACCAATTTTTAGTTTTCAGCGCTGTTGCACTTTGAATGACAATTGCGCGGTCAGGCAACACTGTATCCAAATTAAATCATTATGTTTTTTTCCCCACACAAATAGAGCTTTCGTTTGGTGGTATTTGATCATCTCTGCATTTTTTATTTTTTGCGCTATAAACAAAAGAAGAGCGACAATTTAAAAAAAAAACACAATATTTTTTCCTTTTTAAACAATCTCACAATATTTAAAAACAAAAAACTTTTTTTCCCCTCAGTTTAGACCGATACGTATTCTACGTATTTTTGGTAAAAAAAAAAAACGCAATAATCGTATATTGATTGGTTTGCGCAAAAGTTATAGCGTCTACAAAATAGGTGATAGATTTATGGCATTTTTATTTTATTTTTTTTACTAGTAATGGCGGGGATCTGTTTTTTTTTTTTTTGTGACCGTGACGTTGCGGCGGAGATATCGGACACTTTTGACACGTTTTTGGGACCGTTCACATTTACACAAAGATTAGTGCTATAAAACTGCACTGATTACTGTGTAAATGTGACTGGCAGGGAAGGGGTTAACACTAGGGGGCGCTGAAGGGGTTAAAATGTGTCCTAAAGTATGTTCTAACTGTAGGGGGAGGGGGACTCACAGGGGGAGGAGATCGATGTGTGTTCCTCTGTACTGGGAACACACATCAGTCTCCTCACCGCTGACAGGAGGTGGATCTGTGTGTTTACACACACAGATCCACACTCCTGACGTGATTGGCGGAAATTGCGGGTGCCCGGCGGCAATCACGGCCGCCGGGCACACGCGCGGGATCGCGGGTGGTGCCGCCGGCGTGCGCGCGCGCCGCCGGCGTCGTGCGCGCGCCCTAGAACGCCGTGAAGACTGGACGTTGTGCAACGTCCAGTCTCATCGGCGAGGGGATCACCATGACGTGATTCCCCTATGGGCTGGAAAGGAAGGGGTTAAGCGTGGCTTACGCTCACATAGTGTCTCCAGACATTTTAGACAACATCATGATAAAAAACCCCAATGTCTCAAATTTTGGGGCCTGGAAAAAGTTGAAAAACATTGGAGAGGGGGTAATTATTTCCGACGAATAAGCCAGAGGGAATCCTTCTGGATTTATGAAGCTCGCGTACTTACCCCAGAGGGTCTTAATGTAGACTTTGACTTAAATTGTTTTATTTCAAATAAATAGGTGTTAAATAGAATTTTTTAATTAATATAATTTTATTTTTTATTTCTGTAATTTTCATTGCATTCTCTCTTCAGGGAGACTGCTATGATTACATACTCCATTGATGGATTTAGCTTTTGGCTATTCTATTATTTTCATTTCGTATATTTGGTAATTCTTATGTATGTTTTTAACTAAGTTTTTTAATAATTAATGTTTTTATTGTTTATTTTATTGACTTGTAGTATGCATTTGTGGCATAGTAATGTTTAATGTATATTAATTATAATATTTTTTGTAAGAAGACTTGGGACAACATAGAGTGATGTTTTTATATCAGTAAATATATTAAAAACTGTATTCTCTTTTTTGTCCACAAGATGGCGTCAAAGAGTTTTTTGCTATTGTCGCTGTAATTAAGGAACAATAAAGCATTTTGTAATTACAACGTGTGATGCGGGACGTGCCTTACCGCGTCATCACGTTTGTACTAGGAACTGGGCCGTGATTACGGCAGTGTATTTTAAGTCGAGGATGTGACGTAGAAGGTTCCGCCCTGCTGAGGAAGTTATCTTACGACACGCGTCCGGGGGTCAGGAACCACTTCACGTCACTCGCTGTTGTCCCAGATTTTCGTCTGAGCTGTTCATTCCATGGTGTTACATGCCTGTTTTTTTCACCCAAATGTGAGTATCCTGCACGCCCTAACTTATTAAAATCATCTGGTTTATACGTTTGTTTCTTTATATATATCGGTACATGCTTGTTTGGTGGTGCCACTGAGGATATCTACATATCTCTTGGTTCTACGGCTGATTATTACACACTTCTGAGCCATCCGGATTCCTACCATTGATTTCAAAGCTTATTAGACCTTTGGTAAAACAAAGGTCTCTGTCTGAGGTGAGAGTACCCATCTTTACTGGTGAAGGGATCACTTTCTGAATTGGTTTACCAGTCACGTGGTGAAGATATTTATTATCTGGTCGCAGGATTTTACTTTCATATATACATATTGTATATATATATATTTTTTTATATTTTTTTGGACATTTTTCCTTTCTTTGTTTTCACTTTAATGAGTATGTTTAATACCATTCTAATTTAGGTTTGCGCTGCACTGTTTTTTTTATTTATATCTACAATTGGGATTTTGTGAATGTCCTTTTCTGGTGTTCAGCTTGCATCCATATGAAATACACTCTGGTAGTTGTTTTTCATTCTTACATTTATTAGTACTCTTTAATTATATTTATTGATTCTTTAATTTTTGCGCTGACTGCACCCCCTACTATTGTTAGAAAAAAGATCCTGTTGAAGGAATTACAATCTTTTTTGGGGTTACTGGCTTTTGCCTCACGCATCATGCCAGTTGACAGAATATTCTCTAGAAGTCGTTAGCAATGTCGGGTTTTAAGTCCCTATTTTCTCATATCCACCTTACTTCGGAAAGATGATCTTTTAGTATGGTCTAATTTTCTCGTGGATTACAACGGTCGTACTTCCTTTCAGGAAGAATTTGTTTTTCTTCAGATATGAATCTGTATACCGACTCACCAGGATCGCAGGGTTTTGCCGCAATATGGCGTACACATTGGTGCTGTGGCTCTTGGCCTCCTTTTTGGATTGCCAATAAGGCAACAAAGAATATTGTCTTATTGTAATTATTCCCCATCGTAGTAGCTTTCGAGTCATGGGGGGAACATTTTGCCAACAAAAGAATCTTGGTCCATACAGACAACAAAGGTGTATTATTTGCATTAAATTGCCTTTCTTCCAGATCATTACAGGTTATTAAATTCTTGCGATATTTTGTCTTAAAACTCAACATTTGGGTGAAGGCAAAATAGGTTCCTGGTGAATTGAATCTCGTTTCCAGATGGCTCGTTTCAGGCAACTGTTTTCCCAAAGAGGACCTAGCTGGTTACACTTGCCCAAGTCACCTATGGGATTTGATATAACCCCGGTGCTTTCGGCTATTCAAGGCTCCATTGCTCCTAAAACATGGATCGAACATTCGATTGCATGGAAAAAGTGGCTCACATTTATGGAAGAATTAGGATTATCAGGGTTTTATCAGGGTTTTCACCTACTGAGCATACAGTTTTAGCTTTTCTGTGTACACTTATGCAAAATAATTTGTCTTTTAATCACATCAACAAGAGTTTAGTTGGGATTTCGTTCTTTCTAAATATTTATAATTTAACAGCTTGTAAAAGTTTTTTCTCAGTCCACCAGGCACTAAAAGGTTACAGAAGATTAACTTTCAGCCCAGATATGCGTAGACCTATTTCCTTAGATATCCTGAAAAATATCTGTTTGACTACCCCTAGAGTGTGCCGGTCAGAATATGAGGCGTTACTATTTCATGCAGCGTTTGGGCTGATTTTCTATGCAGCACTTTGTATTTCTGAATTAGTGCCGAACAATAAGAAGGGTGAATCTGGTTTGAAAATTAATGAAGTTTGCATTTTACAAGGTAAAGTTAAAGGCTCAGATTCACAGAGTGTGGGCGCACATTACGCCACCGTAGCGCAAACGCCGTACGCCACGCCAACGTAGTGCGGAGAGGCAAGCATTGCATTCAGCAAGCTATTGCTCCCAATGCTGCATCAGCGTGGCGTAGGTTTCGAGGGCGCAGGCCAGCGTAGGTGGAAGTGGGCGTGACCCCATGCAAATGATGGTCCGAGCATGGTGCAGTGTTTTACACCCAGTATATCACGAACTGCGCATGTGTCGTGATGTCATTGTGACGTGAAAGCATGCACAGCACGCCGGCACAACTGCCTAAGCTACACCGGATCACCACGTACGCCATGAACTTAATATACGCCCAGCCAGACAAACGTTTAACGCACAATACGCTGGCTTGTGTTCCCTGGTGCAGACCTTTGCATGTCTGTTGCCGGGTTGCACCTCATCTATGGGGAATAACTTAACGCCGGATGTACAACTTACGCACACCTCGTGCAGCATGCATCGGGCGCATGTACATTCGTGAATCACCGCATTTTCCTCATTTGCATGTTTGAATGCCTAATCAATGGGAGCAGCAACATGCATCAAGCCCATATTTGCGCCCACACTCTAAAGGCTTTAGTCACAGCTGTGTGAGCTTCCCATCCCGCCCACCCTGTCGCAGCACCTTTTATGTGGTTGGTCACCCTTGAATCAAGGGGGGACTTTAATAAATTATTTTTGTTGAGTTATGGTATTCGCTCGAGTTCTATGACTGAGCGAGATATTGAGAGTTATTTAAAGTTTATAATTTATTCATTATTTAATAGTAATAAAGAAAAAGTTGTTATACACCAATAAAGGTGCCGTGGCCAATTTGTTATTACCAAAAAAATATATATATATATATCATGGGCGGTTTTCACATATAAGGACACCAGCACGAATTTACATTCATTCGTTTGGGGTTACATTTGTGCTTCATCCTTTTTTCCTAGATACTTATATGCATATGTTTTTCACATTCACTTTATGTATATTGTCTGTTTCTGTTAGCAGCGCAATTTTTATCCTTTTCCATATATATATATATATATATATATATATATATATATATTTATTGTAAGATTGGGGAATCAGAATCCAGCGGCAGGTGCGTTTTTAAGGGCATGGTAGCCCACTTTTATTTAAAAGCATCAAAAGTTCACTTATATTAGCAGCCCTCACAGGGGTTCCATCATTCCTGTTTCTTGAAGAGAATCAACAGTTCAGCCTCCCGCCTTTCACACTAACGCCCTGCTGTTTCAGGCCTTTAGCTTAGGCCCCAAGTTCTGCTTCTCAGAACTACCAGCATTAATGACCTCTGCCTCCTGCAGAGACACATCCACTCTGTGACTCCTCTCACAGAGCTTTTGGGAGTCACCTGACTCCTTAGCACAGACCTCCTGTCTGTGGGGTGGGGCCCTGAATGCTGTTCAGATCAGCCTTAAAAAGCCCAAAACACAGCTGACCCATTAACGTGTGTTTCTCTACAGAATTTGGGGTAAAGCAGCCATTCCTCACCCAGGACAGGGTCCCATCCTCACAATAAACCAGGGCACGCGCGCTCGTTCGTTACAGAGCGGGGACCGGGAGCTATGTGTGTAAACACATAGCTCTCGGTCCTGTCAGCGGGGGAAACGCTGATCTCCTGTTCATACAATGTATGAACAGAAGATCAGTGATTCCCCCTAGTGAGGCCACCCCCCCATACAGTCAGAACACACCAGGAACACACTTAACCCCTTCCCTGCCCCCTAGTGTTAACCCCTTCACTGCCAATGGCATTTTTATAGTAATCCAATGCATTTTTATAGCATTGATCGCTATAAAAATGCCAAAATTGTCCGATGTGTTCGCCATAATATCGCAGTACCGAAAAAAAACGCTGATCGCCGCCATTACTAGTAAAAAAAAAATATTCATAAAAATGCCATAAAACTACCCCCTTTTTTGTAAACGCTATACATTTTGCGCAAACCAATCAATAAACGCTAATTGCATTTTTTTTTACGGAAAATATGTAGAAGAATATGTATCGGCCTAAACTGAGGAAAAAATACATTTTTTTATATCTTTTTTGGGGATATTTATTATAGCAAAATGTAAAAAATATAAAAAAGCAGTTCCTTTTCTGGTGTACTCCAAGACTGATGTTGTCTGGTCCTTGGGGTTTCTATAGCCAGATCCATTGGTCTCGTGTTCCAGGACTTGGGAAGCAGCTTCTTGGTAGAAATACCCAACAGGGTGTCCGGAGTCCATCACACTGATCTTTTGAACACATTTCGGCACCTGAAATACTAAGTCTTGACATGCAGATGGCTTTTCACTGGGTTTTCCTGGCCTTAAATGTTTGCCAATCGCATTATGGCTTCAAGGGACCCTTCCTAGAAGCATTAAGGGCTTTGTATACCCATCCCCTTTCAGTCACATTCTTTCCTGATGTTCAATGGCACCAGACAGGGATGTCCTTTATGACCCCTCCTCTTCATCCTGTGATTGGAACCCCGGGCTGTGGCCAATTCACACTCACCCAGTCATTAAGGCCCCTTTCACACGGTTGGATCGTTCAGGTCCGCTTGTCATATTTGTCGACCGACCTGAATGGCCGCACCATACATTTCTATGGAGCTTCGGATGTCAGTGGAGACATGTCCGCTGACATCCGGCCGCTAAAATACGCTAAAATACGTCGTCATCTGTCCATGGCGGGGCAGGTGAGACATGCTGTCCGTTTTATCAGATCTCTCCATAGGAGACAGCGGCGCTGCAAAAGCCCCTCCTCGCTCAGTGAGCAGAGAGGGACTTGTCATCCGCCGGCTTACCAGAGATCTGGGGAGAGATCTCCCACTGAGCTGGCAAGAGCTGGCGGACTCCACCTAGTGTGAAAGGGGCCTTAAGGAGTTTTGATGCGACAGAGAGAATACGAACTTTCACTTTTCAGGGACGACGTCCTCTTGGCCATAACTGGTCCCCTTTTTTCACTTCCATCATTACACGACCTATTATTCAATTATGGCTCCCTCTTGGGTTATAAAGTTAACACATTTAAAACCTAATGCCTTGCCTATGCTCCTTCCCCTGATCTTTTATCCACCCTACAACAAGCATATCCTTGTAGATGGTGCTCTCAATCCCCTAAATACTTGGACGTACAGCTGCCATCCACATACTCCTCACTATTCACTGCTAATTACCCTCTTTTTAAGGAAATACAGAACATGCTGAAGCAATGGGATGTTTATCCTATCTCTCTGTTGAGGAGAATAAATATCATAAAAATGTCCATACTTCCCAAGCTCCTCTACCCCTTTGAGACCCTACCCATCCCTATTCCCCTATTCCAGTTAAAACTCCTCCAATGCTGGTATCAGAACTTATAGGGTCCATCGTATTGCAAGCTCAGTAGTCATCTCCCCTCTAACTCGAGGCGGCCTGGGGGCCCCTGATATTGTGAAGTATAACTACATTAGACACCATGCACTATAGCATCACGGTCAAGTCAATAAGCTCCTAACATATGGTCAACAGAAGTCCTTCAACGCATACAGCGTCTATCCTCACACAGAGACAGTAACAGCCACTGTTCCACCTTTCTTCCTCCTCTCTGTTCTGACCAGTCCCTCATTATATGGGCTGTGTGCAGCTGGGAACACAACCTGCTGGCTGTCTGTAAGATCTGGACACAGGATCTCCAACTACACAGCCCCATTAAAAACTAGCAAAACCTGGTGAAAACTGACAGATCAGTTTTATCCATTTAAACTCTACACTCTGTAGTTCTGCGGTCCGCAGATATGCAAACCCTGTGTCCATTTTACCTCCAATTTCATAGGGACAGGGACTCTCACTATTACATATCCCCCCATTTGTTTCGAGCCCGAATGGGGCGGAACACCAGCACACGTCATCAGGGTGCGTTTCCAGGTAAGTCCTACCCTGACTCTCCACGGGATCCCACTCGTTTTTATCCTACACTTTCTCCCTCTTCTGGGGTTCCTGGGCTTATTTTCTTTTCTCGGGGGAACACTGCCTTCCCTGATACCCTCACTGCTTTTTTCATAATTTGTTAGGACCCATCCTGAAGAGAGACCACACACAGGCGAGTGACTATGCTCCACGGGACTACCACCGAGCTCCACCTCACTTGCTGTCCAACGCTCCATGGACGGCTGTCCTAACAAATGACACAGACCCAAGTACAAATCATTGCCTATGGCGACAATGCCAACTGGTGTGTGCATTACCTTGCTGTAGAAACCAACTCTTTCAGCACTTTCTCCCACAGTGTCTCCGGATACTTTAATTTGTACAGGCGGGTAGTCTGCACCCACAAACTCTCATTGTGTGGTGCAGTCCCTCCTTGTTCCCCCAGAGTAGTGCCAGAGCGGTCCTGGACAACCTCCAGTTCCAACACAGGGGGATCCCGGGAGGTTTGCATGGACAACCCTGCAGCTCTGCCTCTGGTGGTCACGGAAGACATCCTACTCCCAACCTTTTCAGTAAGCACATTACCAACATTATTCTCAAATATGACATTTCCAGAAATACATTTCTCAACCTTTAGATCATGGGTCTTCAAACTACGGCCCTCCAGTTGTTCAGGAACTACAATTCCCATCATGCCTAGTCATGTCTGTGAATGTCAGTGTGTTACAATGCCTCATGGGATGTGTAGTTCTACCACAGCTGGAGGGCCGTAGTTTGAGGATCCCTGCTTTAGATGATCATCATGACACTTAGATATAGCTGTAGCTATTGTGGGTGGCCCCTTAGCACAGCTGACCTGGGAAACCCTCCACTCCAACATTGTCGGCTCCTGGGAGGTTTCCCTGGGCAACCCCACAGCACCTGTCACTAGGGAGTACAGCTCTTTCAGCACTCTGCTGGATTCCACCAGGTACATACAGAGTCCCCATGTCCTTTTCAGTCTTTAGTCCTGCTGACAGTTGGGTTTTACCCTGTGCCTCCCCCTATTCTGGGTAGCACACTGTAGCAAGTCCACCTGTTCTGCGGATCTTCCCGCTGAACACACTTCCACTTCATTGGGTTCTGTCCTATAAACTGCAACAGTCTTACCACTTCCTGTAGCCGTTGTCATTTGAGTGCGTTGTCTCTTATCTGTGGTGTCTCCATAGGCTGAATCTTTCATGTGGTCATGGAGAAACACTGCAGCCTTTCCAGTCCCAACACCCCCTGCATGTAACACAGGATCCCTGTTGCTAGGGGTAACAGCAGACCAGCACTCCAATGATGGTTGGCTTCACCTGATGGTGGTTACAGACTGTTGTGTCCTTTCTGGGCTGACCACTTCACATAAGCGGCCATAATATACATTTTTACTTTCCTCATTGGTACCCCCTGCAGGCCACACATACTTCTTGCCACTGTTGCCAGGGGTGACAACCGATACGTTTGCAGAAAACGCACGGCTGGTATACTGACGCACACTCATGCTCTCCTGAGCCATTGCTTGATTGGTACTTTGTTGTCGCAGTAATGCCTCTCCCGTTGCTAAGGGTGATGACATCCCTTTGCTGGAGCATGGCTGGCGGCCCATGATGCGACTGAACTCTCCTCTAAGAAGGGTTTCCTCTTTAAAATGGCAGTAATCATCATGGTCACCGTCCATCAAGAGGTAAACCGACCGGTACTCTACCAGTAATTAGGTTTGCAGCAATTTTGGCCACCGGTTTCTGGGCCATTTCCTCCTTACAGCGACTTTTTCAAACTTTTCCAGGAAGTCTCCAACCTCCTCTGTAGGTAGCATGGGTTGCATGTAATCAGAGGCACAGATCATAGCCTCTTGAACTGCATCCGACTCTTTAGTCTGGTTCCGCTGGAACCACTCATTTACAGTCTCATACACCACTGGCCCCTTTTGACTGGCCCTCCTAGGTGGAGACATCTTTTCAGGCCACACTGAGCTCACTTCCCCTTTAACTTGATTTAACATGTACTTTTTGTGTTTTGACTGCCTCATCCTTGCAGTCGCATGCACAGCAGCTGGTCACACAGTTCACAGCAGTAAAAAGGAAAACAATCTCACAGGTGCACCACCTGTATGCAACACAGTCTCTCAAAATAAACTTTGATGCAATGCAGTTTGCCTGGCTGCCACACCCAGCTAGCAGTAGTTCCTGCTGCGACTCACCACTGGAGCAAGGACCCGGATTCCACCGTCTAGATGCCCGCATTCTCCACCACTGTAGACATTGGGGGTATTTAAGTTCTCATGGTAAATGCATTTTAATGCAGTGAGTCGACACCAAACAGGCATGTAACGTTAAGGGCCTGGTAGCCCATGTTTATTAAGTCAGGAAAACAAAACAAATGTCCATTCAAGAATTCCTCGCTCCTGACAGAGCAGTTTTTTCCCTTTAACCACTTGACCACTGGGCACTTAAACACCCTTAATAACCAGACCAATTTTCAGCTTTCGGTGCTCTCACAGTTTGAATGACAATAACTCAGTCATACAACACTGTAACCAAATGAAATTTTTGTCCTTTTTTTCCCACAAATAGAGCTTTCTTTTGGTGGTATTTGATCACCTCTGCGGTTTTTATTTTTTTTGCTATAAATGAAAAAAGAACAAAATTTTGCAAAAAAATAATTTTTCTTCATTTCTATTATAAAATTTTGCAAAAAAGTAATTTTTCTTCATAAATTTGGCCTAAAATGTATACTGCAACATATCTTTGGTAAAAAAAAAAAAAAATTGGATATTATTTAGTTTGGGTGAAAGGTATGGGGTCTACAAGCTATGGTACCAATTACTGAAAATTGATCAATTTGATCACACCTGATGTACTGACAGCATCTCTCATTTCTTGAGACCCTAACATGCCAGAAAAGTACAAATACCCCCCAAATGACCCCTTTTTGGAAAGAAGACATTCCAAGGTATTTAGAAAGAGGCCTGGTGAGTTTTTTAAAGTTGTCATTTTTTCTCACAATTCTTTGCAAAATCAAGATTTTTTTTTTTCATCAAATTTTCATATTATTAGGTTATTTTTCACACACAGCATATGTATACCACAAATTACACCCCAAAACACATTCTGCTATTCTTCCCGAGTATGGCGATACCACATGTGTGAGACTTTTACACAGTGCGGCCACATACAGAGGCCCAACATGCAGGGAGCACCCAGGCCAATTCTGACATTTCTCTCCTACATGTAAAAATCATCATTTATTTGCTAGAAAATTACATAAAACCCCAAAACATTATATAAAGATACCTCACATGTGTGGTTTGAACACCGTTTTCATATGTGGGCGGGACTTGCGTATGTGTTCACTTCTGCGTGCGAGCTCACGGGGACAGGGGCACTGTATGCCCAGAGTATTGCGGAGTATGCCCAGAGTATTGCGGAGTATGCCCAGAGTATTGCGGAGTATGCCCAGAGTATTGCAGAGTATGCCCGGAGTATTGCGGAGTATTGCAGAGTATTACAGAGTATTGCAGAGTATTGCCCGAGTATTGCCAGAGTATTGCCAGAGTATTGCCCAGAGTATTGCCCGAGTATTGCCCAGAGTATTGCCCAGAGTTATTGCCCAGAGTATTGCCCCAGAGTATTGCCGAGTATGCCCCAGAGTATTGCCGAGTATGCCCCAGAGTATTGCCGAGTATGCCCCAGAGTATTGCCGAGTATTGCCCCAGAGTATTGCCGAGTATTGCCCCAGAGTATTGCCACAGAGTATTGCCGAGTATTGCCCCAGAGTATTGCAGAGTATTGCCCAGAGTATTGCCCAGAGTATTGCCCAGAGTATGCCCAGAGTATGCCCAGAGTATATCAGAGTATGCCCAGTATTGCCAGAGTATGCCCAGTATTGCCAGAGTATGCCCAGTATTGCAGAGTATTGCAGCAGGGATGGCTGAGCAGGGAGGGATGGATGGATGGATCTGTGACTACATTTGTCACAGATCCAGCCCGCAGCACTGCTGCTGCCATCCGCTCCCTCCCCTCTCCTCTCACACTCTACATAGAGAGGAGGGAGGAAACGGCGTCAGCACATGACGCCGGTCTGTTTACAAGTGATCGCTCCGTCATCGGACGGAGCGATCACGTGGTAAACCGCCATCAGCGGCGATTTACCGTGATCCGTGATGCAGGTCCTCCGGACCCGGCGGTCACGGATGTTCCCGTGTGCGTGCCTCAGGGGGCGCGCGGGAGCGCGATTCTAAGAGGCCGTTAATTAACGGCCACTTAGAATTAAGCAATCGCCCTGTAGCCGTACTTTCGGTATAGGGCGGTTGCAAAGTGGTTAAACTTTACATTCTGTAGTTCTGCAGTCTGCAGATACGCAAACCATGTGTCCATTTTACCTTCAATTTCATAGGGACAGGGACTCTCACTATTACAAAACCTTTATTACTTCATCTGTTTGTTGTTAAGATGGTAAGCGTGAATGTTGTTCTAAAACCTTTACCATGGACAGGGATCCCCAAAGTGTATGTTATGTATACTATTAATTTATTGCATTGTCCTTATTTTTTCCAATATTTTTTTTTCCTGTTATATCTACTGTTGTCACAATGGCAGGGGCACATTTTTATTTTTTCAGCAGGTGGATTCATAGCCTCACAAATCACTCAATAATACCATATGTATATATCAGGGATAAGCCGAACACCCCCCTGTTCGGTACGCACCAGAACTTGCGAACACACCAAATTTTCGTGTGAACTTTAGAACCCCGTTAAAGTCTATAGGACGCGAACATTTGAAATCTAAAGTGCTAATTTTAAAGGCTAATATTCAAGTTATTGTCCTAAAAAGTGTTTGGGGACCCGGGTCCTGCCCCAGGGGACATGTATCAATGCAAAAAAAAAGATTTAAAAACTGCAGTTTTTTCGGGAGCAGTGAATTTAATAATGCCAAAAGTGAAACAATAAAAGTGTAATATTTCTTTAAATTTCATACCTAGGGGGGATGTAAAGTTAGCATGTGAATAAGTGCATGTTTCCCGTACATAGAACTGTCCCTGCACAAATTGTAATTCCTGAAAGAAAAAAAGTAATTTAAAACTGGCTTTGTGGCTATAATGAATTGTCGGCTCTGGCAATTCAGAGAGGATTCATTCATAAAAAAAAAAAGGCGTTTCCCGTACATAGAACTGTCATTTCTAGAAAGAAAAAAAGTAATTTAAAACCGGCTTTGCGGCTATAATGAATTTTCGGCTCTGGCTCTTTTCGAGGGTTCTAAAATATATATATGTTCAGGGGTTCTAAGTAATATATATTTGTTCAGGGTTCTTAGTACTTTTCTAGCAAAAAAAAATTAAAATTTATATCAAATACTTACCGTAATTTTCCTTTCCTAATGGACTCCATGGCAGCCTACGTGTGGGTTAATCCCGCCTATCATACCTCATAGGACCCTACTCCCATAAATCTTTGCTTCTGGTCAGAGACCGTGTTCCGTAATATAGCCTACTCCAGCAAAGGGAGGGAACTCCTGCTGCCATGGAGTCCATCAGGAAAGGAAAATTATGGTAAGTATTTGATATAAATTTTCAGTTTCAGTAAAAATTGACAGACTCCATGGCAGCCTATGTGTGGGAAATGACTAGCTATATACACGGGAAGGGGGGGGGCAATTGCTGATTAAAGAAAAGGTTTAATTGACACCGTGAGGCCGCTTTACAGATCACTTCCGGGGAGACATGACTGGCATCTGCCCATGATGTGGAAATACTCCTCGTGGAATGAGCGGTCACCGCTTCTGTAGGAGCCAAAACCTTCGCCTTTTAAGCCCCTTGGATGGCTTGAACGATCCACGCTGCAATGGTTCTAGAGAAAGCATGCAATCCTTTGTTTTTCCCATAAATGGAAATTAACAGATGATCAGATTGGCGAAAAGATGCTGTAGCATCCAGATATTGCTTTAAAACTTCTCCGACATCCAAAGGATGAATATTAGAGTTCTCAGATGATCGAAAGGTGGGGAGAACAATTTCCTGGTTCTCATGAAAAACCGATGATACTTTTGGATTAGAACCTAGCATAGGAAACATTACTACATGATCCGGGAAGAAAGTAAGGAATGGTTCCTTGGAACCTAGAGAACCAATTTCGGAAACCCTCTTAGCCGATGTTATGGCTACAAGGAAGACAACTTTGAGGGAGAGATCTTTGATAGATAGTTGATCCGTGTTCTGTCCATCTCTTTTTGAAAAAAATCCAAAACCAGGGTAAGGTCCCACTCAGAGTTTTTCTGAGGTCTCAGTCTTATAGCTCCTTTAAAGAATTGTCTGATAAGAGTGTGTCTATCCCAGGATATGCCTGTGAATGCAGAGATAGCAGAAACTTAAACTCTCAAGGAGCTAACTAATAATGTTAGATCGAGACCTGTTTGAAGAAAACCTAAGACATCCTGTATCCTGGGACAGATTTTTGGAGAAAAACGGCGCGCGATCGTACGCCGCCGCCACGGCGCGAATGGGGCAGCCGCAAATCGAGGCCCCGGCTTCGGCCTACACGGTCCCGGTCGTGGATCCGATCGCAGAAACGGCACCTGCTATGGAGGTGAGCACAACACCAGCCCCTCTATCCACCCCTCAGACTGTCCACATCTCCTCACCTCCCCCACAAATGGGGGATATGCATAACATTGAACTGATGGCCCAGGCCGTGGCTGCTCTATTATCCCCCATGATAGCAACTTCAGTTGAAAAGGCCATCAATGCAGGGATTCAGAAAATCCAGGCTCAACCAGGGGAGCATGCATTCCGGCTGAACGAAGCTGAACACCGTATCGGTCACATGGAAGAGGAACTATACCAGGCCCAATCCTTTGAACATGCGCAAGACAAGACGAACAAATATATTCTCGACAAACTGGATGACCTCGAGAATAGATCCAGGAGGAGCAATCTGTGCTTTATTGGCATCCCCGAATCCCTGCAACCCCAGGCACTTTCGGATCTCTGCTTACGACGCATTCCCCAAGGCCTTGGGCCTGCCCGGCCCCTGCACGGTTGAGCACGCCCACCGCATGGGCCTCTTCAACTCTGAACGCAAATCACCACATCCAGTGATCGCCAAGTATCTCAACTATTCGGATAAGTCCCTCATCCTGCAGAAGTTCAGGCAGTCCAGGACCCTCCAGATAAACGGCATGAATATCTTGGTCTTTGCGGACTACTCCGTGGACGTTTCCAAGAGAAGACAGGCTTTCCAACAGGTCTGCTCGGAGCTCCACCGAATGCAAATCAAGTTTACTCTGGCCTTCCCGGCCGTGCTTCGACTCAGGGCACCTAACGGGGATCAGCTCTCCTTCCATGGCCCATCCGAAGCTGAGGCCTTCCTGAGGTCCCACCGCCCAGGCCCCCACCACAACCTGTCTCCCAGAGCTGCACCCTCCAACCGGGCCCTGGAACATGGGAGCCCGCGCAAGGACTCTCCTAAAAGATTCAAGGCTTCTGGATCCGACCGACAACAACAAACCTCCTCTTCTTGAACCTTTTTTTTTTTCTTATTTTTTCCTTTTTTTTTTTTTTTTTGGATGGCCGCACCATCTTGGTGTAACTTTGCTGCGCCTTGATCGTCTTAGACCCCCTTCTGGGTCCTTCTCCACCCTCGTGCCCCCCCCTCACCCGGGGGGGCCACGGTAGGCCCAATGCTACTATGCCGTTATGTTGTTTTGTTTTGCTCTATAATGCTTTCTTATTTCACGTTGTTTTATGTTCCTCTTGCACGATTGGTAACAGTTGTTCTTGCATTTTACTTGTGTTTTATATTGGGTTTTTGCATACATTTATATGATACGTGTGGGCGCTTCCATTCTTCCGCAGGGATACCTGTTTAGTTCTTGCCCCCCCACGCATTGCTCCTGCTGCCTACACCCCCCCCTTCGGTCGCTGCGGGTGAAGTGCTGCATAGTGAGCCCTGGGTTGGGAGTTGGCCTATTCAGTGGCTCCATGCGGAAAAAAAGTGAAGTTCCCGAATGTTGTTGTTCACCTTGTTTGTCCCCATCATCCCTCCCCCATCTCCCCTTCCCTATTTCTCTGCTCTCTCCCCATTTTTAGGGATCCGTTAACACCTCCGTTCTCTCTCCCAGCCAACCATTACTCCATCTGCTGTCCTTGTATCCCACTTCTGCTATACTCCATGCTCCCATTCACTTCGCCTCCACATCCTGCCCACACCCCTTTGATAGTTTTCCCAACATGAGAATAGTCTCCTGGAATGTTAAAGGGCTCCGCTCCCCCAATAAGAGAATGAAAGTTCTGCGCCACCTTAAAAGGCTCAAGACCGACATCGCCCTCCTTCAGGAAACCCATCTGTCCACTCCCGACTTCCCGCGGCTGCGGAAACTCTGGGTAGGCACGGTCCTCGGCTCTGACTCATGCTGTTGGAAAGCCGGGGTAATAATCCTAGTCAACAAAAACCTTCCCTGCAAGATACTGTCCTCAGATTCAGACTCTGAGGGGCGATTCGCCTCTGCCCGTATCCAACTGGGATCCAGGGTTGTAAACATCACCAATGTATATGCTCCCAACAGCCCCACAAGTGCTTTTTTTAGCGACCTCACCTCTTGGGCGCTTCGAGACCCAGCTTGCCCACACCTGATAGGCGGGGATTTCAACTCCATTATGCACCCGACAGACGACAGGTCTTATACCAGACAATCCTGTCCTCCATCGACTCCTCTCACCCAGACCTTGTTGGCGTTGACTATTGATTCACGTTCACCTTCACGATTTATGGCGACTAAGACACCCAGCAGACAGGGAATTCTCGTTTTATTCCCACCCTCACAATGTCTTCACCAGACTGGACTATCTTTTCTGCTCTGACTCTCTCCTCCCACTGATCTCTGAAACTGACATACACGACATTGCAGTCTCGGACCATGCCCCGGTCTCGACCACTCTTGAAGATCCTGACTTAGCCTCCAACCCCAGAATCTGGCGGTTTCCCTCCTATCTTCACAACAACTCCGATTTCCAACTACATCTGGAAAAAGCCTGGTCGGGATACGCGTCGGATAATTCGCTACACGCCGACAACCCTAACCTTTTCTGGGAAGCGGGCAAGGCGTTCCTCAGGGGCTGCATAATAGCCTACGCCGCCACATTCAAAAAACACACACTTAGACGCTACAAACAGGCCAGCGCAACACTGCATCAGGCCCAGCGGGTCCTCTATACTGATGACTCCCCCAGCAACTGTAGCGCCTGGTTTGCTGCTAAGCAGGCCTTTGATAACTGGGCGGCCACCCTCGAACATACCCAAAAGGCACATCTAGACGCCTCCCTCCACAAGTTTGGTAACAAAGCAGGTAGACTCCTTTTCAGATTAAGTAAAGGACCCAACCGCCCGACGCATATCATGTCTCTCAGAGATCCGTCGGGCTCCGTACACTGCACCCCGAAAGATATCAATAATACTATGCGCCAATTCTACTCCTCCCTATATGCCTCAGACCCTATTGATAAGCCAACGGCCCTCAACTTCCTACAACGTATTTCCCTGGATCAGGTAACCCCCACCCAGCTCGAAGCCCTCAATGCCCCTATCTCCATCCTGGAGGTCCAATCCGTAATCAAACAGCTTGCCCCCTCCAAAGCTCCAGGCCCAGATGGCTTCACTGGAGAATTTTACAAGTCCTTTAGCTCGACTGTGTCCCCCCCTCTCCACAACGTCTACCAACATATATGGTCGGGTGGGTCCTACCTACCAACGGGTAATCAGGCCATCGTAAAACTCTTGGAGAAGAAGGGCAAAGACCCCCTAGAACCTGGCTCCTATAGGCCCATTTCACTTTTAAACCTTGACGTTAAGATCCTCTCCAAGATAGCGGCCACTAGATTGGCATCCATTATTCCCTCCCTGATCCACACCGCACAATCGGGCTTTGTAAAGGGTAGGACGGCCACCATGAATATCAGGAAGGTAATGCTAGCTCTCGAACACGCAAAAAATGACCCGCAGGAGACCATGCCATCATCACTTTGGACGCGGTGAAGGCTTTCGATAACGTCAGTTTCGAATGGCTCTCCATGGTCATGTCCAAAATGGGCTTCTCGGGCCCCTTCACGCACCTCATAGAGTCAATGTACACTGCCCCTGCCGCGAGATTGGTCGCTGCGGGCCTCCTCTCTGAGGAATTCAGGCTGCACAAAGGCACGAGGCAAGGCTGCCCGCTCTCCCCGCTCCTTTTCAACATAGCGCTTGAACCCCTGTCCCGCCACCTAACCCAGATCACCCCCCTTCATGGCATTTGTGTCGGAGATCACGACCTTCGCACGTCACTATTTGCCGACGACGTCCTCATTTTCACATCCAGCCCTTCACTTGACATGTCCATGATCAAGACCACTTTTGACTAATTCAGGCAATGCTCTGGGCTTCGTATTAACTATAATAAGAGCGAAATACTCCCCATAGGTTCCCTATCTGTCCCCTCTTGGTCCCAGAGCTCGCTATTCAATGTTGCGAAGTCTCATATCACTTACCTGGGAATACAAATAGGTAAACTGCCCTCCTCCCTATACCATCTCAACTACCCCCCCCTGGTCACTAAAATATCCCAAGAACTGGCGAACTGGATGGACCTGCCTCTCTCACTGCTGGGAAGATGCCACCTGGTCAAGATGGTCAGTTTTGCGCGCCTATTGTACCCACTACAAACCATCCCACTACTTCTGCGCCACAAAGACATCAAATCCATGAACTCTGCCATTTCCAAGTTCCTCTGGCGTGGCAGGCGGGCGCGCATAGCATTTGCCAAACTGCATCTTCCCAGGCGAGAGGGGGGCATTGCCCTTCCTAACATTAGGCTATATAACCTGGCATGTCTATTGAGAATAGGCCTGGATTGGATCTCCCAGTTCTCCAGATGCTCGAACTACCCCCTTGAATCGGCGATGGTCCGCCCCTTCTCCCTTACGGCCCTTCTCCATTGTCACTGGAAATCTTCCCCCCCTCCCCTCCAACACAATCTCCTTCTCCGGGATACGGTCATTGCCTGGATAGAGTTTAGGAAAGCCCTCAATATCCCATCCTCTATCTCACGATACCTCCCAATCCTAGGTAACCCAAGCTTCCAAGCAGGCCTAGATAACCAGCCTTACCTCGACTGGGAGGATAAGGGTATCAATTTTTTTTATTCATTGTGTGACCCCCTTTCAGGCCGCCCCATGGGCTTCAGAGCCCTGGCGGACAAATTCTCTCTCCCTTCATCACACGTATTCCAGTATATTCAATGCATCAGTTTTCTGAAAAGCGCCTGTCGGGATGATAGAAAAAGGTTCCAGAGCTCCTTCACCGACACCCTTATCTCCCAGGTGTAGCGGAGTACAATATTAAACTCCACGATCTCCGCTGGTAACCAGGGTAAATCCACAGTCAGCATTGAAAAGTAAGGCAATGTCCCAAATCTCCCCAGTAACCGGACAACACACAGCTCTGAGAGTCAACTGACTTTTTATTCACAGGCTTCCATATTTATAGAATTCCCCATGCAAGGGGTTTCCAAACAGCCAAATAGATTTAACAGGGGTAATACAGGGAGGACCAGATGGGGAACTTAACATTTTGGATAATTCTCCCATCAGGCATTGCTGCACGAGGGAAAAGTCGGTTGATAGCTGGGGTCTGGGGTTATGTGTTGTGGGAGTTCGGTTTAAAACTGCCGAACACCGATTGGGCAACATAAAACAAAGTACTTGAATGCTAGTGGCTTACGGCTGCCAGCATACCAATTACTATGCCCACATAAGACCCAGCAGAATACATAGCCTATAATACAGACAACCTTTTAACATGTAACGTCCAGCGTTCTAGAAGTGGCTAGGTTTGCCACACCGGGCCTCATACAAAATCTCAGACATTTATCGTCCCCTCCTCCTGCACAACACCCCCCCCTGGCATCAACGTCAGCGGCCAACTGGTCGAAGGACTTCCCTGACCCTGAGCTGGTGGGGAAGCTCCTTCAGGGCCTCACCACCGTCCATAAATGTATCCCTAACGAGATATGGAGAGAGACGCAGATCAAAATTGTTCACCGAGCCCACATCCCCTTCAGCCGAGCCCATGCCACCCCAGAATGCCCCCTCTGTAAACAACCCAAACCTAACTTGGCTCACAGATTCTGGTCCTGCTCCCTCATAGCCAGATTCTGGGACCAAGTCATCCAATACATTTTCGATGTCACCCTGTTGCGCATACCCAAGGACCCGCTACTACTTATCTTTGGCTATTGGGACCCCCTACTGCTCCCCTGGTCTTCCCCTACCACTCCCCTGAGCAGGAACTGGACCCTGATATGTCTCTTGCTCGCCTGGAGAGCCATCCTCCAGAAGTGGATATCTGCTGACTGCCCAACCACTGCTCAAGTTAAAAAGGAACTGTTACAGCTCTTATACAAGGACAGGCTCAACACGGACCTGACCCACGAACGGAGCAAGAACCGCTTCTATCACCTATGGAATCCCTTTCTGTTGCATACTTTCACTCCCACGGAGAGATTGAACTTTGAGAAAATGTCCTTTCTTTACCAGGATCCCTCGCGGGACTGACGATCTCTAACCATCCCTCCCTCCTCCCCTACCCCCCCCCTCTTGTTTTGGAAGGACTATTCCACCTACCCCATGTACCACTAAGCCTATGCCCTCCCCTTAATTTTTTCTTTGAGTACTTCTCCATATACTGTTCTTCTACTATGAATGTCCTCAAAAATGTTTATATGTCCTGTTTTTGTATTTACTCTGATGTGTAACTTCCTCAATAAAAACATATTTAAAAAAAAAAAAAAAAAAAAAACGATAACGAAAATACCTGAAATTCGGACGAAAATGCATTCGGACGAATTCTAGAAACCATGGTCTGTTGGGCCAGTATGGAACTATCGCCACTATCTCTGCTTCCTCCCACCTGAGTCTCGATAGGAACCGAAGAATAACGGGAACTGGGGGAAAGGCATAAGCTCTGCAAAACTTCCACTGATCCGTCAGGGCGTCCACCCCGAAGGCTTGGGGACAATGGCATCTCATGTAGTACTTTTCCAGCTTGAAGTTGCACGGAGACGCAAACAGATCCACTTCCGGTACAATCCCTAGGGACAGAACCCAATTGAAGACTTTGTTGTGGAGAGACCACTCATTGTTGTCGAGTGATGTTCTTGAGAGAAAATTTGCATGTAGGTTCTGAGCCCCGGGAAGATATTCAGCTGTCAGATTTGCCAGATATGTCTGAGCCCATGACATGATTGGATCTACTGTGAGTGCCTCCCTGCCTCTTGATATACGATACTGCTGATGTGTTGTCCAGCCTTAGGAGAACTGATGCCCCCTTTATCAAGTGAAGAAAGGCTTGTATTGCACAAAAGGCTGCTCGGAGTTCTAGCAAATTGCATACTATCCTTTGGGACGAGAAGTCCCACTTTCCCTGAGCTACTTCCTTCAGGCAGAGTGCTCCCCAGCCTCTGTTGCTGGCATCCGTTGTAATTGTTACCCAGGAAATGGGAGCTGTAACAGCTACCCAAGTAGGGAGATGGTATAAGCTGTGAAAATGTGGAACAGACTCCCTCCAGAGGTGGTTCTGGCCAGCTCAGTAGATTGCTTTAAGAGAGGCCTGGATTCTTTCCTAAATGCACATAATATAACTGAGTACTAAGTTTTGTAGGTAAAGTTGATCCGGGGTAAATCCGATTGCCTTTCGGGGGATCAGGAAGGAATTTTTTCCCCTCCGGTAGCAAATTGGATCATCGCTCTGCTGGGGTTTTTTGCCTTCCTCTGGATCAACTGTGGGTATGGAGTTGGGTGTATGGGAGGATGTACTGTGTTTTACTTTGTTTTGTTTTTATTTATTTTTATGGTTAAACTGGATGGACTTGTGTCTTTTTTCAACCTGACTTACTATGTAACTATGTAACTATGTAACTATAAGCCGTTGGAGACGTCCTTTTCCCTGGCAAGTTGCTATGCAAGTAAGTCCAGTATAAGCTCATCCACGAGAGCCAGAGTGAGAGTCAGTTCCAGTTGTAAAATGAACAGAATAATAATCCCATCGCATGCCCTTATAAGAACGAGACGGACTACGTTTTGAAGGGTCAAGTAGACTAGCTTTAATGGTACATATCTTGGTTTATATCTAGTTACAAGCTTGTGAGTAATCAAGGAACAATGGAACCCTCCGCCCCCTCCCTCCACAGAGGGGCCCCAAGGTAGACACCCTGGCACCAGGCCAAATAAGCCACATTCCTTTATCAATAGAATTCAATCAACCCCCAGAACAATACTCAATCACATATAATTCCATCAGTAGCTAAACATTTCGGCACCGCAAACCCTGACAAGTTCTTCTTAACATAATTGACATGCTATTTCAATACACCTGACCGGAGACTGCTAATTTGGAATACAATACACCATCTCTTAAGGATAAACACAGGTCTTTCACACACACAATAGATCAATTAACCTTTGGGATAGACAGGTGCATTAGCATACCTAAGGAGAGGTTTTAGGAACCAGGCTGATTCAGTTCCAATCTACATCTAGACAGACAGAGGATATTTACACCTCATAATATCCTACTGCATGATTATTATAGGTTTACAGGCAGAATACATAGTTCCGTTACAGGAGCTATGGAATGGCAGTTGAGAAGTAGAAGTAGAATTTGCTTTGAGAAAGTAATAGCAGATCGTCCAGTGGTGTAGGCGAATACCTTTTGTTCTGATCAAAGCCCCGACAGCCAGTAAGAGCTTTGAAAATAACTGAGGCGATGTTGTAAGCCCGAACGGGAGACATGACTGGTAGCGCCCTGGGCCGTTAGAGAGTTTGTGTATGATAGAAGGATTTGTCTCTTCTCTTCTGAGCAGGGTAGAACTGTGGGTACTAACTGAAGTGTGGGTGGATTGACAAACATCCAAAAATGACCCGAAGAGACTGTTTTGACAGTCCAGAAATCTTTCATCGAGGCTGCCCAGACGTGTCAGAACTGAAGTAACCGACTCGTTCCGTTTGAGCCGACCCTATATCATAAAGACTTAGAAGCCTCATGTCCACCAGAAGAAGCTTCCTTTGTGAATTTTTGACCAGACGGCTGGTTTCTTCTCCAGTTCTTCCTGAATTTACGACCAGGTTTGTAATGATGAGCATCTCTTGCATGATCCTGATCTTGTCTTGGTTGAGTTCTTTGCTGACCCAGAAGGTGAAGATCCTGGGGAAGGAACCCTGACTTACCACCTGTGGCACGGGTGTAAGCACTGTCAAGCTTATTCCCGAAAAGGGAAGACCCTTCAAAGGGAATCCTGCACCATGCCTGTTTAGAGGCAGGATCAGCTACCCAAGGATGTAGCCACAAGGCCCGTTTAGCTGTTACAGAGGAGAGCATGCCACGTGCCACCAGCCGAAAAATATCGAGAGAAGCTGCACCCAAAAAGACCGACGCCATCCTTAGTTCATGAAGCGACATACTTCTGGCTAACTCTTCAGAGATGTTTGCCATGGAAGAATCTACTTCATCTGACCAAGCCTCCATTGCTTTAAACAGAGCTGCAAGGGCCGAGGCAATATATATACGCTTGAGATCCGTATCTATTTTCCTCTCTAGTCCGTCCTTGAAGGAAACAGTATCTTCCAGAGGGAGTGTAACGTGTCTTACCAACCTCATTAAGGCTGCATCAATCAGAGGGGCTGATTCAAGATGTTTCACATCCTCACTCTTGAATGGATACATTTTTGCCACTTTAGAAAGTAATGAGTTTTTCCTTTCTACTCCAGTTCATTCATCCATAATAATATCCCCTAGTTCACCCAAAAAGGGGAAATTTGGGCGCTCCATTTTGAGTTGTTTGAAGTACTTCCTATGTTTAGAAGGTGCCTCTACTGGTTCTGCCCATTTTAAAGCATCTTTAACTGCTTTAACCAAATTTGGCAATAAAGAGAAGTCAAACCCTGTGGTATTGTTAATATCTTTTGCTTCACTATGTGAAGATTCACTTGAGGAGCGGTTAGGCCGAGAAGGACCTGGAGCATCCGCGTCATCCTGAATGAAGACTGGTGCTGGGTCAGTCAAAGGAACGACTGTACGATTGGGGTCAGATTTGTTTAGGGACTCCTGGACCACCCTTCTAACCAGAGCCTCCACTTGTTGGTCTCCACCTCCTCTTTCCCTTACGGCTCGGGAATAACATGGCTCACAGAGGGATTTACCTTACGGGACCTGAGCCCTACATCCCCAGCAGACTCTGTTTTCTGAGCGGCTGGAATGGCGGTGAGAGTGGTGCTTAAACCTGGGCTCTCTACTATGACGTCTAGAATTCAATGTGGTATGATGATGCTGAGTTTTAGAATTGTCATTATCTTCGCGTGCTGAATGCCTATTTTCAGACCTAGAGGGACCGAGGGAAGAAAAATAATAAAAGGAAAATTAACAGGCTCAAAAAAAGAACCCCAAATGCCAAGCAGAAGGAAATATTCCTACCTGTAGTGTAAGGGTTGGCCACTGGGGGGGCGGTAAAACATCCATAGCAAAAGCTTGGTAGCTGAAAGACCAAAGTCACAAAATAAACCTAGAGAAAAAAACACAGATAGACATCATCATCAACAGGAGCAGCATAGCCTCCCTTCTTAGCCACTTCAAGCGCAGACACCGGGAAGCTGCTGTCTATCCTGCAGGACATCCCAAGTAATAGCTGTATCTGATAGCTATTTAAACTTGGCACCGATGATGATGTCACCACGCCCCTGGCGTTCATACGACAGAACCAAGCCTCGATCTCGGACAAGGCTTGCAGCTACGCAGTCAACCCGGAAGACACGGCGGACTGGAACGCAGATGTGCTCGAGCCTCCATAGAGCTAGCAAACGCCGGAGACAGACAAAAAACAAATACAAACACTGCTGCCATGTATATAAAAAATATATACGATACCCACAGCATGAACTTGATCCAGCCTGGAACTTATGAGTAATCACTCACTGCACGACCTGGGCATCTCTCTATAAGGGGTCTCCTGCTAGTAGCTAGGACGTTTGGCCAAGTTGCCGCTTGCCTGCCAATGGCCAGGCCAGTAAGCTCTTTATGGCATTGCAGATATCACCCGTATCCACCCTGCTAATAGCTGGGATTGCTGGACTCCAGGGAAAAGGAATGAAACCGCCATCAACTCGTGCGACCAGGACTGAACCGCATACAAAAAAATATCTTCTTAACCTCCCTGGCGGTATTCCCGAGTGTGGCTCGGGGTGAGACTTTCAAGCTACGATCAGTAACCCCGAGCCACACTGGGGCTTGCCTCGCTGGATGCAGAAAGAGGTTTCTTACCTTTTCTCTGCGCTCCAGCGACGAATCCCCGCAGTACACGGCGGCTGGATGTTCCGCCTGATGCTGTGGGGGGGCGGACGCAGGGGGGGGCGGAACGGGGGGGGGGCGGCGCCAAATTCAAACGTATAAGTAGAAACACAGTAAAACACAGTAAAAACACACTGATACAATTGGATAACAATTTAAAAAAAATACAGTGACCTTTGATTGCTCCCCCAGTGTTTTCTCAAGTGACCTGTCTGCAGATTACAGTACCAGTGTCTGCATACTGAGCAGCAATCATGGCAAAGCGTGCCTCTACTTCCAAATCGCTATGCGACTTGGTGCCAAACAGCGACAGCGATGCAGAATCCCTTGCGGAGGAGCTGAGTGACAGCGACGCGTGGGAAAGCTCGTCATCAGATGAAGAAAGTGATGCGAGTGACGATCCTGCACCTGTGCCCAGCGATGTGCGGACTTGGTGCGCAATTGATTGCGCTACGGAGCACATAGCACCCCCAAGGTTTCCATTTACAGGATCACCTGGGATATAAGTGGACATAGAGGGTGACAATCCGTTGGAATACCTCCAGATTTTTTTGACGGATGAGGTGATCGACAAAATAGTGTTGGAGACAAACAGATATCAAGATCAGCAAGCTGCTACCCATCAGCTATTTTCTCGGCGCAGAAAATGGGAGCCTGTGACCAGTGATGATATCTGGAAATTCCTTGGCCTCCTAATTTTACAGGGAGTGGTGGGGAAACCACTCCAAAAGTGGTACTGGACCACAAATAAATTATTGGTCACACCTTTTTTTGGAACGGTAATGTCCGAATATAGATTTTCTTTGATTATGAAGTATTTGCACTTCGCAAATAACGAGGAATTTGACGAACAATCTCATCCAGCTCCAAAGCTAAACATTTTTTGGGATATTTACCAAATCATACTGCAGAACTTCCAGCAGACCTATGTTCCTGAGCGGGACATCACCATAGTCGAAAGTCTGATGGCCTATAAAGGTAGGCTCAGTTGGATTAAATTTATTGCGTCTAAGCGCGCTCGCTTTGGGATAAAATCCTTTATGCTGTGTGAATCCAGCTCTGGATATATTTGGAACACAGTACTTTACACTGGCAAAGGGACCAAATTATCCCCGAGATTCAGTTTTTTTGGGATGGCAAGCACTTCAGTTCTGTCATTGATAGAGCCCTTGCTCAACCAGGGCTACTGTCTCACTACAGACAACTTCTATACTTCCCCAGAACTGTACGAGTTCCTTCTTATGAACAAGACGGACGCTTATGGAACCGTGAGGCCTAACCGGCGTGAGATGCCGTCAGGTTTTTCAAATAAAAAGCTTGGGAAAGGAGAAGTTGCTGCATGGCAAAAAGGGAAAATGTTGGCACTAAAGTGGCGGGACAAAAAGGAAATTTCCCTTATGAGCACAGTGCATAATACCTCAAAAGTCATGGTCCATACCAGAGGTGGAAAAGATGTAAGAAAGCCACAAGTTGTATTGGACTACAACCACACGATGGGAGGTGTGGACAGGGCGGACCAAGCCATGACCTTTTATCCAGCTATGCGAAAGCAGCAGAAAATTTCCAACATCTTTTGGAGCAATGTCTGTGGAATTCATTCATCCTGCTGAAAAAAAAAATGCCAGGTCTATGGTCCATGCAGACTTTATGTGGAAGGTGGCAGAACAGATTTTTCTAAAACACCGAACGCCAACGGCGGTAAACCATTCTGGACGACGGGCTTCTGATGTTGTAAATCCTGAGCGCCTGACTGGTCGTCATTTTTTGGACTATGTACCACCCACTGCAAAAAAAACAGCACCCACACGGATGTGTGTGGTTTGCTGCTCCAAGCGCGACGACAGTGGAAGAAAAATACGCAAAGAAACGCGCTTCTGTTGTCTCGACTGTGACGTTGGTTTTTGCGCCATTCCTTGCTTTAAAGGTTTTCATACCCGAGACATTTACTAAATAATGATTTTGCACCCTTGTTTGACCCCCCAAAAAATCAGAGTTTATGAATATATTATTTGTTAAAATGTATTGAATAAAAAGTATTGTTATTATTAAATTATTATTTGTTATTATTTATTATATTATAATTTATGATTTTGTGTTTTAAACTTTGTCATAGTCTACTAGAGACTCTGGTTTGGACAGATTTAGGTGAGTTATTCCTAAGAATTGCAAGCCTGCAATCTAAAACGCCAAATTTCCATGCAAAATAATGGTACCGCTTTCAGCACTTAAAATCTGAAAGAATCATACCGCCAGGGAGGTTAAGGTAAGAACAAAAAACACCTTGGTCCTAGGAGGAGGACAATAAAAAGGAACAGGGTCTCTGACTAGAAGCAAAGATTTATGGGAGTAGGGTCCTATGAGGTATGAGAGTTGGGATTAACCCACGCGTAGGCTGCCATGGAGTCTGTCAGGAAATACAAATTTTAACATGTAAGCAACAAATGTCAGAAATAGGCCTGGACTTCAAGTGGTTCAAATACAAATTAAAGTGGTTGTAAACCCTATAAAAAAATAATAACAACCTGCAAGACAAAGGCATAATGAGATAGTATGCATAAAATGTATAAAAAATAGTACAGCAATATAAATACAATTAAACTAAAGTGCAAAACACAGTATTAATACTGATAACAAATTAATCATGAAAGCATAGCATACTAGCTCATTATGAATTACTTACCTCACATTGAAGCCCCGCAGTGGTCCTCTTACCCCCCTTTGGACGGGGACATCTCTTGCAGGGGTATCGCAGCTCCAGCGCTGTGATTGGCCGGAGCCGTGATGACGTCACTCCTGCGCATGCGTGCCATTGCTTCAGTTTGCTCTAGTATGCATGCCCTGATGACATCGACCCATGCAAGGGACAGGGGATATCTCCTAAACCGTGCAGGTATCTACAGGTAAGCCTTATCATAGGCTTACCTGTAGCATAAAGTGGTTGTAAAGAGTTTACAACCACTTTAAATGTTTAAATAAATAATAAAAAAAGAAGTTTTATACATGTAGCATAATATTATTTCTGCTGTAAGTCTATCAACAACATTTTTTTTTCTTTTTTTCAATTTTACTCATTTTAAAACTTGACATATTCATAGTAACTTCACATTCTCATAAAATGACAAAATACTAAGTGCAACGTGCAATAGTATATAGCAGGTACTAGCTTCTACTTGACATTAACCCCTTCCATACAGGGCATTTTCACCCCCTTCCTGCCCAGACCAATTTTTAGTTTTCAGCGCTGTTGCACTTTGAATGACAATTGCGCGGTCAGGCAATACTGTACCCAAATTAAATCATTATGTTTTTTTCCCCACACAAATAGAGCTTTCGTTTGGTGGTATTTGATCATCTCTCCGGTTTTTATTTTTTGCGCTATAAACAAAAGAAGAGCGACAATTTAAAAAAAAACACAATATTTTTTCCTTTTTATTTAATACATCTCACAATATTTTTTTTAAAAAAACTTTTTTTCCCCTCAGTTTAGACCGATACATATTCTACGTATTTTTGGTAAAAAAAAAAACGCAATAATCGTATATTGATTGGTTTGCGCAAAAGTTATAGGGGCAGATTCACATAGAAATGGATTATCGTAGCGTATCAGAAATACACTACGCCGCCGTTTTTTACCTGGCTCTACGTGGAATTCAGGTAGATTTTGTCCAGTAAACGACGGCGGCGTAGTGTATTTCTCCCGTCGCAATCCATATAGACGAGTAGGGGGCGTGAATCATTTAAATTAGGCGCGTTCCCGCGGCGATCGATCTGCGCATGCTCCGTTCGCAAATTTCCTGCCGTGCATTGCGCGAAATCACGTTGTGACGTCATTCGTTGTTTAGGTAGCGTCGTTTACGGGCGATCCTAGTCCCGAACGAGTTACGTAAACAAAAAAAAAATTTAATTAATTCGAAGCGGGAACGACGGCCATACTTAACATGGGCTACGTAACGTTAGAGCAGCAAACAGCTGCTCTAACATTACGTACACAAAAATAGACGAAAGTGATTGCGACGACCACTCGTATCTTCGGGAATCGCCGTAAAAAAACATTTGCATATCCCGACGCATCAAAACGACGCGAACTCCTCCCAGCGGCCGCAAATAGATGGCAGCGTAGATCCGAAGGCTTACGAAGACGTAAGCCTCTCGGATCGAAGCCCGAAGCCGCCGTATCATGGTTTGAGGATTCAAACTAGTGATACGGCGCGCAAAATTTGAAATTACTCCTGTCTAACACCAGTTAGACAGGCGTAATTGCTCTATGAATCTGGCCCATAGCGTCTACAAAATAGGTGATAGATTTATGGCATTTTTTTTTTTTTTTTAACTAGTAATGGCGGGGATCTGCGTTTTTTTTTTGTGACCGTGACGTTGCGGCGGACATATCGGACACTTTTGACACGTTTTTGGGACCGTTCACATTTACACAGCGATTAGTGCTATAAAACTGCACTAATTACTGTGTAAATGTGACTGGCAGGGAAGGGGTTAACACTAGGGGGCGCTGAAGGGGTTAAAATGTGTCCTAAAGTATGTTCTAACTGTAGGGGGAGGGGGACTCACAGGGGGAGGAGATCGATGTGTGTTCCTCTGTACTGGGAACACACATCAGTCTCCTCACCGCTGACAGGAGGTGGATCTGTGTGTTTACACACACAGATCCACACTCCTGCCGTGATTGCCGGAAATCGCGGGTGCCCGGCGGCAATCACGGCCGTCGGGCACGCGCACGGGATCGCGGGTGGTGCCGCGGGCGCGCGCGCGCCCTAGAACGCCGTGAAGACAGGACGTTGTGCAACGTCCTGTCTCATCGGCGAGGGGATCACCATGACGTGATTCCCCTATGGGCTGGTAGGGAAGGGGTTAAGGAGTTGATAGTCACCACTCCAATAAGGTATGGGGATGGATCCGTGTCTTCTCAGAGAAACCCAGGTCCCGGCAATGCACAAAGCAATTGTAGAAAGAAAATGTTTGGACAGCCGCACTCTGGAAAAACCTTCTCGGTTGCCTTTATTTGGTAAAAGTAATTAAACACCGCACATCACAGCAAAAATAGGGGCATACAGCTGATGTTTCGCACTATCAATCAGTGCTTACTCATAGCTCAGTGTGAAACGTCAGCTGTATGCCCCTATTTTTGCTGTGATGTGCGGTGTTTAATTACTTTTACCAAATAAAGGCAACCGAGCAGGTTTTTCCAGAGTGTGGCTGTCCAAGCATTTTCTTTCTACATCTACTTGACATTGATTTGATTAGTGCAGACAAATTAAAGCTGGCCCTCTTTTAATAGTAAAAAAAAAAATTCTGCCAGTAAATACCTTGAACAGCCAACTTCCTGTTTCTTGTCTGGTAATTAGCCTAGGCTTATGACATCATGCACAGCTCCCTCTCTTTCACTCTCGTGAGAGTTTGCCAGGATGGGAGGGGAATGAGTCATAGGAGGGCCAATGAGAGCTGCAAGGCTGCATGTGTGCCTCTGTGTGTCTGTGTAAATCCACAAAGTTAACAGGCATCAACTTCAGCAGCCCACAGTTAAAATGGTTGCAGCCAGACTCAGACTCAGTGGAGGGAGATTTCTGCAGCATATTTGGCAAGTACAGAATCACAGCATATATAAAATAAACTACAAAGTGGTTGGAACGAAGCTTCAGAATGGCAAACATGTTTTTATTACAAATTATGTGAGCATGCTGCAGTTCTTCTTTAAATAGGCATACATGCATAATTGTTGCTATGTGGTACTTATTGTTGCTAATTTGTTGCTCGGGGTACTGAACCATGCATAGTACTTCATTGTTGTGCCATTCCTTGGCATGTCTAATTAAAATAAAACATTTTTCTTTTGGCACAATCTTAACCACTTAACCAAATTATTGGCAATACACTTTACATATAAAAACAAGCATCCATCTATTATTTTTAATTAGAAATATCATTGGGATGGGCAAAATACAACTCTTGTGCATTTAGATTCTTCCAAATTGCTTTTGCCAAATAAAAATAAGAGTTCATGTGTATTCAGCTACCAAAAAAAATAAACTATTAGTTATTTAATTTTTTCTTTGGTGTAATATCTATCTTACTGTATGTAACACAGAAAAAAAACTTATAGTACAGTAATTCATAATAAATATTAAATGCTATTACCACCAAAATAGTTGACACATAATAACCCGATTGATAAAGCTTCATTAGGACTTACAATACATGTTAAATTTGCGTGTTAAGTAATATCATAGTCTGAAATATTATTGCATGAGCGGATACATTATTATACCCAGATTGCTTTTGCAACTTGATGAATGGGAATTAAATAAAAGTTCTGGAAGGAATATTTGGCATTTAAATGTTTTGACATACCTTTACTTATTGAAGAATGAGTTTGCAAAATCAAAATCCATAAAGTAATCTTAAACTTCATTTTCACACTTGAGTGATATTCGAAAAGGAATCTCCCTACTGCTCTTCTCAAGCCAAAGTTTTATAAGGGTAGGCACTGGCTTAAATCCAATTGACATTATAAATGGGTGGAGTTTATCACTAGTTTTTTTTTCATTGTTATAGAGTCTGTATTCTTTTTCCAGAATAACATTATTAATTTACTGATATGTACTGTGTAACATACGGGGGACATAGCAATGTGACAATTCAACTTCAGAATAAGGACGCATAACCATGTTATTTAAAAAAATATATACATTATGGGCCAGATTCAGGTAGATCAGAGCATCTTTGCTCTGGAGTAACGCATCTCATTTGCGTTACGCTGCAGAAATTTTAGGAGCAAGTGCTGTTATTCAGGAAGCACTTGCTCCTAAAGTTGCGGCAGCGCATCGCAAATGAGCCAGCGGAATTCAAATTGGGCGGGTACGGGGCGTGTAGTATTCTAACTATGCGCGATCCCGCGGCGAACGTACTGCGCATGCGTCGAGTGTCAATGCATCCCAGTGCGCATGCTCCAAGTTCTGTCAGTGAACGTCAATGACGTCACGTCCCCATTCATGAATGTTTTACGCAAACGACGCGATTTGTTTTTTTTCCGACGCGATGACGACGGCTATACCTAACATAGGATACTCCACTAGGGGGCTGCTTTATCTGTACGCCGCGTATCGCTTCCAGAAACGTCGTAAAGTCACTGCGTCGCGCCCGAAAAAGATCGTGAATTGCCGATTTCTGCTCATTAACATATTTTTTGAGCGTAAATCGGCGGGAATGCCCCCGGCGCCATTTTTAAGTTGAAGTAACGATGCGATGGCGAAATTCAATTACGCCGATCGCATCAGAACTCCAACCCGGCGTTTCTTGTTTTCTGGTTATAGAAAACAGAAACGCCGGCTTAAAGTGACAGTTAGGCTGGCGGATCACTGGATCCGCCAGCCTAACTCTTCATGAATCTGGCCCTATGTTTTTAAATGTAAATTCTTTTTTGTATCAATATTTTTTATTGATTTTTTTTTTTTTTTTACATATACAACAGAAAGTAACAATAAGAAAAATAATGACAAGATGTGAACACTACTTTTTGGGTCATTTGAGCACATATGAACATTGTCATGGTATAACATTTGAAAACAAAGATAGGCTCAACATCTTCAATAGGTTCTTGAGTTGTAAACACTGGCAGTAACCTGTCTAAATCAAATGCTGATCATGTTTACTCGGGTGTTGCCAAAACATATGTCCTATTTTCATGGCAATATCACATTGACCAATTATAGGGGGCAACTATAGAAACACAAATTCTTTTTTTTTTAAAACAATTTTTATTGGGTATAGAAGGAAACGGTTACATACAGTGAAGTAATACTTGGGTTACAGAACGGAAATGTACAACAGTTGGAGCAGAAATAAACTTCAGTAATGTAATAATCAGCTCACAGCAAAGCATGAAAGAAGCAAAAATTGGAAACAAGGAACATAAAAGTCGATATATTAAATAATACCAGTGTATGGTGCTCCGATTAAAAGACATCATGGACCTCATCTGTAGGGGGGTCGGGGGGGGGGGGATAGTGGGGAAGTGAAAAAGTTGAAAGGTGGAAAGGTGGGAGCGCCTTGACTCTCTGCCTGTTGCCCCTGTCTCAGCTTTGAGGAAAGATTTCAGTGTTATATATGAGGGCTAGAAGAGGGTCCTCCCCGACCCGTCCACCCCTAATCTGAACATTATGTGGACGGGGCAGGGGGGCGGGGTTAATTTTTGGGATCCTAAGCCAAGGTGGAATCACCAGGGGTAGTAGGAAACCTGGACGGCTCCGGAGCGTGGGCAACTTTACCCCACCTCCCACTTCAGGTGGGGAGCAAGTCAGCAACGGTATATGTGTGTCTCCCAGGCTGGAGCCATAGCCAGGAGCAGGAGTGTTTCATGCGCTCTTCAGGGGCGGGAGAGGAGATGGTGGTCAAGAGAGTGAGTGGGCGTAAGATTGGAGGTGTGGTCGGTCGGGGCCCTTGCGGGGATAGGGGGAAGGGTTGGTGGGCTCAGGGACCGAACGGTAGGTTGCGCGGGCGTTTGGGTGGCCATCTGTGGGGACATGGCGGAGGTGCCAAGGGGTTGGGGGTCAAGTGATTCCCTATAGTGGGACCAGCAGGCCCACGTGAATCTGAAAGTTTCGTGAGTTTCTTTGGCTTGGTGGATGAGCCGTTCCATTTCCTCTATTTTTTTGACACGGTTGTGCCAGTCTTGGATTGTTGGTGGGGCTGTAGATCTCCAACGGAGAGGGACACATTGGGTAGCAGCGTTTATCAAGTGAAGGGTAAGAGATTTACGATATTGCGAACGCGGGAGCACTGAGTGGTGTAGTAGGTATTGCGCTGGGGAGAACTCAATGTGGTCAGTGGTGATATCCACAACACGTTCATGTACCGCCTTCCAGAATGGCTGTATGGAGGGACAGTCCCACCAGATATGGAGGAGGGAGCCTGACTCCTTACCACACCTCCAGCACTGTGGAGAGACTGTTGGGAAAATTTTGTGTAGCTGAACCGGGGTCTTGTACCATCTTGTACCTATTTTATATCTATTCTCTTGTGCGGAGACATTGACAGAGCCTTTGTGTGTATGTTCCCATATTAATTCCCAGTCTTTGTCTGACAGATCAGTGGACAGGTCTGTGTGCCAGGCTGTGCGGGTGTTTGTGGCAGAGGTTACGGAAGCGATTAGCATAGAGTAGAGGTGGGAGATTAGGTGTTGTTGGGATTCCTGAGCCGCGCAAAGTTGTTCCAGGGGTGCGAAGTCTCTAGACCACAGAGAGGGGGATTGGGCACTATCAAAAAAATGCTTTAATTGTAGGAATTTGAAAATGGTCAATTTCAAATGTGGGAATGCAACAACCATTTCCTGGTACGTGAGGAGAGTGCCATTGCGGAAAAATTGGGCGGCATGTGTCTTCAAAGCTTCCGATCGAGTACTCAGATCTCTACAGGGAACGTCGGGTGGGAAGTCAGGGTTGTGGGAAAGAGGAGTCATGGGGCCTGGTGATGGGACAATTTTGAGAGTGTGACATGCTAACTTAAATTTGCGGAGGGTGGATCCAATGAACGTGTGATTCGTGCACGAAGTCGGTACCGAGCGGGGCGAGATCCAGACCAGGTGCGAGATCGGAAAGTTGAGGAAGGCATTTTCTATGGCAACCCAGTCCTTGTCTCGTGCATGGTGATGCCAGTCTGCCACTCTCACCAGATGGCAAGCCGTATGATATAGAGACATATCTGGTAACCCCAAGCCGCCCCTCATTTTCGGCAATATAAGTTTGTCCCAGCTTAGCCTGGGGGGATGTCCTGCCCATAAGAAGGTTCTACAGCATTACTTGAAAAGAATGAAGAAGGACTGGGGTAAGGTTATCGGGATGGCCTGCATGAGGTACAATAAACGCGGGAGGATGTTCATTTTGAGAGTCGCCGCCCTGCCAAACCATGACAGCCGGCCTTTATTCCAATCCATCAAGTCTTCTTTGATGGAGTGGAGAGCGGGCAGAAAGTTGAGGGAATATAGGTCTTTCAGATCGGGCGGAATTTTGACTCCCAAATAGGTAATGGCGTCCGTGGCCCATCGAAATGGGAAGTTTTGTTTACATAAAGAGACTAAAGAATCAGGAAGGGTGACGTTCAGGGCCGTCGATTTTTCGAAGTTTATTTGGAGATTCGAGAGGGAATTAAAAAGTTGGAAGTCCTTCAGGAGATTTGGTAGTGTAGTGATAGGGTCCGACAGAAACATTAGAATGTCGTCTGCATAGGCGGCCAGTTTGCAATGTTTCCCGGGGACATCGATGCCCTTAATAGTGGGGTTAGAGTTTAACCGACGCAGGAAGGGTTCCAGGGAGAGGATAAAGATGATGGGGGACAGGGGGCATCCCTGCCGAGTACCGTTAGATATGGAGAAGGCGTTCGACAGGCGTCCATTTACCCTAACTCTGGCAGTGGGGACAGAGTACAGCGCCAAAATCAACTGGACGGTCTTAGCCGGCAGTCCAATTTTGTGCAGGACCGCCGTTATATAGTCCCAAGCCACCCTGTCAAACGCCTTCTCCGCATCCAAGGACAGAAGAAAGCCCCCAAGGCGGGATGACTTCAGCCAGTGGTGAATGTTGAGTGCTTTGGTGGTGTTGTCCCTGGCCTCTCTTCCAGGGACAAAGCCTACCTGGTACGTCGAGATCAGGTCTGGGAGTAGGGGCAGTAGTCTGTTGGCTAGGATCTTCGCGTACAGTTTTAAGTCCACATTCAGTAGGGAGATTGGTCTGTAGTTCGAAACGACTGAGGCGTCCTTTCCTGGCTTGGGGATCAGGGAAATATGGGCCTCCAGTAAGTCTTTTTTACAGGCAGTCAGGTCAGGGAGGGTGTTATATGCCGTCATGAAGTGTGGTATTATTACGTGGGCAAAGGTTTTATAGTAACTGGCCGGCAGGCCGTCTGGTCCCGGGCTTTTGCCCACCTTCAGTTGTTTCAGAGCTCGGAGCGCTTCCTCAGACTTAATTGGGGAGTGAAGGTGGGTCAAGTCTGTAGCAACGTCGATGTTAGGGCAATAGTCTGCAAGAAATGAATCAATAAGGGCGGACCTCTCTGTGGCCTGGGGGGTGTGTATTGGTTCGGGTATGTTATAGAGGTCAGTGAAAAAACGTACGAACTGGTCAGCTATGTCGTCCGATCTGGTAATTACGTCTCCTGATGGGGTAGTCAGGGCATTAATAGTGTGTGATGCCTTTCGCTTCTGCAGAGCGGATGCGAGAAGTTTCCCGGATTTGTTCCCGAACTCATAGAAGAGTTTGTTTGTTAGTGTAAATTTTCGGATTACTGCTTTCTGAAGTTCCTCTAAGAGGTCTTTCCGTGCTGCTACCAATTTGTCATGTGTGCTTATCGCTAGAGAAAGTTTATGTGCCCTCTCGAGAGTTGCAACCCTATTGGTTAGTTCTGCTATGCGGGCGCGCCTGTGTTTTGAACGCTGGGCCAACAGAGACATGAATTCCCCTCTCACCACGCACTTGTGAGCCGCCCAGACCAGGGTGGGGGATGCATCCCCTGTCATATTTTCTGGAAAATAGTTGCTTAAGACGTCCGAAATGTGTCGTACGTTCGCTTCGTCTAGGAGGAGCGAGTCATCAAGTCTCCAAACTGGAGTCCTGGCCTGGTGGGAAGGGACACGCAGTGTCACCGTGATTGGGTTATGATCAGAGAGTAACATAGGCTCGATGGTGGCATCCACCAGAGCAGGAAGGTCGTTTTGCGTGAGGAAGAAGTGATCCAACCTGGAATACTTCACATGTAGAGGGGAGAAATATGTGAAGTCCTTCGTGGTGGGGTGTAGGGTGCGCCACGTGTCATGTAAGGTTAGGGTGGTCAGTTGCGTCTTGATCGCTCTGAGAGCTCTGTACGTTAAACAAGAGGATCCATTGGAGGTGTCGAGGGAAGGCGTCAGGGGTACATTAAAGTCGCCACCTAGCACTAGCACGCCGACCTGGAAGGCAGTGAGTTGGAAGAGCACATGTCGGAAAAAGGCCACTTGTTTCGTGTTGGGAGCATATATGTTCGCTATCGTGTAAGAAGCATTGTTCAGCGTGCCTTTTAGGAAGAGGTACCTGCCCTGTGGGTCATTCTGTATTTCGGAAACCTTGAAGGGGCAAGTTCTGGAGATCAGTATAGACACCCCTTTGGATTTAGCGTTGTCATTTGATGCATGAAAAACAAATGGATAATTACGGTCGTACAGCTTAGGAACATTGTCTGTTCTAAAATGCGTTTCCTGGATCAGGACTATATGAGGTTTTTCCTTCCATAGTGAGTATAGTAGACGGGAACGTTTTTCTGGGGTGTTAAGCCCACGCGCGTTTAGGGAGTATAGTTTGAGGTTTAGGGGGGAGGGCCCGTCTCCCCCAGTGAGTGGTTGTGTGGAGGTAGAGGGCTGCATATTGGGGTTGTGCGAAAAGGGGGGAATGGGGACTAGCTAGGGACCGACCACACACAAAAGAGGTTAGGGGAGGGGGTTGCTTATAGAACCAGGTATATTGTTCCAATGGTGGTTAAAGCAACCGAATAGGTGAAGGGGCGTAGCCCAATCGCCTAGATATGAAAAAAAAAAATCAAATCGGTACTGTACAGGGTGAAGTGGAGTTCCGCACTGCCTATAGGGCTGCGGAGCACCAGTCCACCACTGTGTGGGGGTTGAACGGGGTCCGTACAGGAATCAAAGACTAGTAATGCAATATAGGTATCTCAATAGAGTTTTCTCTATCAAGATTTAAATAGAAATAGAAAAATCCATGTGGGGCCACCCCAGGGCAAATATCTGCAGGGTCAGGTATAGAAGGATGGGATCCCACCCCTTTGGAGGGTGAACCATTGTAAGTCACCCAATGATCCGGGGCCTCCGGGGAAGTATTGAACCCCAGAGGGACCGTGCCATTCCCGAAGTGTCATGAAAGCAGGAGCTAAGACATCCATTTCTGCTATCTATCCCAGGATCCAATTATATTGGAGATCAACCCAGGTCAGGTTGAGTCGGTGACCCCATAAAGCTTGTGGGGGTGGTTATGGCCTGTGAGGATGTCATCTCGTGTATGTAGTGGTGAGATGGGATCGAGGGGGCTGGTACCATACAGTCAAGTATAGTCAATGCGGTCACACATCGTAAGTCAGGGAGAAACATACCCATATGCCTATACATTGTACAATATAGACAGCCAGAAACAGTCATAACAGTACGGAAAGAACCGGTAACATTTGGTTGTCGGCACCCGTAGGCGACCGATGGAGTTTCTGCTACGGACTTCAGTAACCTGAAAGAACAAAAAAAAAAAAAAAAGAAAAAAAAGGCAAACGGTATTCAAACACATACCCTAGAGAGAATGCTGAGCACAGTCCGTTATGAACTTCATGGCCGTTGGTCCGCTGGGCCATATAATCCCCGCATGGGGATAAGTTCCCGGCTGGCGCGGAGAGTACGGAGGTGTTTTTATAGGATGCCCCAGTATGTCCGTGGCGAGTCCTCACCGAATTGACGAGACACGCGGGACCGTTCACTCGAAATCCGTCCAACGAACCATATTGCAGAGGGGTGACGGCGGCTGTGTAAGCGGAAATCCCTATGGTTAGGAGGTGTCTTCCGGTGTGGGAGTGGCAGCGTGCGATGTCACGTGGTAGTCACATGGTGAGGGCTGGTGCGTCACGTAGAGGGCATTCCAGAACCACGCCGAGCAGTATGGGTAAGGTAGTTCAGAGCTACGGAGGCGTGTTCACGCTGAATAGGGCATTGCGTGGAGACTTGCAGACGTGCAGGCCGTGCTCTCAGTGACGTCAACGGGAGGGGTGTTATGAGCAACCAGTAACGAGGCCAACAGGGCTTGCCCATACCAAGTAAAGTTTCCTCTGCTCGCTGACCAAGTGTACACCACGAAGCGTAGAAACGATCAAAACCAGTTAGAGAGAAAAAAATAAAACGATACTAAAGGAGAATATCAAAACGTAATCCCAATGGTTCCAAAAATAAGTGATGTTAAGCTAGGGTAGGCAGGCCTCCCTAGATGTGCCTCTCTGCGGCCTGGCTCAATAATCCCTCCTCGCTCTCCTAGGGCCTGGGGCGGTCGGTGAGCCACGTTTCCAACGGGAGTCCTGAGCGTTGGGAGAGCGTCTCTGTTCAGACGCCTCCTGCGATACCGAGTGGCCTGGGTTTCCATCGGAACCTCCGTTGGCTTGCCCCAGCGCCCCACCGACTTACGATAGGGGGCATACCAATCTGGAACAGAGATCATCGGCAGGTCCAAGGTTTCACAGAATTTGTGCAGGTCCTCCGGGACCATCAGCTTAGCAGTGTGACCATGGCGTGAAGCTTCCAGACAAAATGGAAATTTCCACTTGTAGCGGATCTCTTTAGCCCGCAGTACCTCTAATAGCGGTCTGAGGTCTCGGCGATGCTGGAGGGTAATTCCCGAAAGGTCCTGGTAAATCTGGATCGGAGCTCCGTTGAAAGAGGGCCTCTGGCCTCGGGCCTGTCGCAGAATGTCCTCCTTAAGTTGGAAGTCTACGAGGCAGCACACAACGTCCCTTGGTGGGTCAGTGTCCCTTCCTCTGGGGCGTAGGGCGCGGTGAATTCTTTCCATAGCTATGGCTGCTTGTGGTGGCCTGCCTAGAACGGCGTTAAAGATGGCTGTAACCTCCCCTCGAATTTGCTCACCTTCCACAGCTTCTGAAAGACCACGGACGCGTAGGTTCCGGCGACGGCCCCGGTTGTCGAGGTCCTCAAGGTGTCTATTTACATCCCTGAGTTGCAGGGTATGTTCGTCAATTTTCTTGGTGGATCGGAACAGTGCCTGTCCATGGTCCTCCAAGGTCTGTTCCGTGACCGTGACTCTGTCGGCGAGGGATCGAATATCTATTTTTAGGTCCGCAATGGCTGCCGATAGTGTGTCCTTAATGTCTGCCGCGATTGCTTTCAAATCCAAAATGTTAAGTTGTGGGAGCAGGGGAGTCCCCACATCTCCCGTAGTTGACCCCAGCGAGGGTGGCAGGGCCGTCTGAGGTGCCGTCAATAGAATGTCCGCTGGGGAAATGGATGAGGGGGGTGCAAGGCCCAATGTCCGACCTTGGTGTGAGGGCGCCATATTCCCCCTGGCGTTGCGGAACATCTCCGGGATATTTTGTCCCTGTGAAGCGCCATGTTCCCTTGGAGAGCGGGAGCGGGAGGCTGAGGCATTCCTGGATGCTGTGCCCATGGTGCCGGCTTTAGATCGGGTGTGAGATCTCCGTTAATGTTGGTAGTTTGCCCTGAGGTGGCAGGAGCTCTGAGCTTAAGCGTCCATCTTCCTGCCCGGTCCGGCCACGCCCCCAGAAACACAAATTCTGATACCTAGGAAAGCATTTAAATGTTTGAGTACCTACAGTATTACATGTAATGGGTGATTCATTCTTAATCCTAGATAAACAGTAAATTTAATGGATTTGTTCACTTTTGGCAACATGCTCCCAATGCTGCAGCCTCCCTCCCATGTGACTGAAGTACAGAAAGAAGTTCCCTGTACTATCTGTCACTTTTTGAAATCAGCATGTAATTGCACAGCTCCACCCACACGTGGCATCATTTATTCACACAGCTCTGTGTGTGAATGAACTACAAGCCAAGACATCTTTTGCGGCTGTTGGCCTGCAGTTCTCAATGAACTACAATGGCGCTGTTGAGCGTTGTGGTAGGTCATTGATTCTTCCTGTCAGTGTATCTTCTGGATGTACAGGCAGACAGATGCACAGAATGATATGCAGCTGGCCTGCATGGCACCAGTGATTTGCAATGCTTTTCAGGCTCTAAAAGAAAATAATTAATTAATTAATGCATGTTTTTGAATAGGGGTGAGGTAGTAGGTGTTGGCGCCTCTTAATTGATGGGTAAAAAAAATATATATATATATATATATATATATAATATGTGATAAATACTTATATGGTGCTAAAACCAATATAGAACTGTGACTTGGTCCACGTGTGACCCAATAAGGTAAGATACCAAATGCACAAAATAAACCATGTAAAAACCTATACAAACAAGTTATATAAAATGATAATTAAAGTGCTCAGTGCCGTGAATTTCTTAGATAATGACTGATGCAGTCCATGCAAAAAAAGTGCTGCGTGCTTCATATAGTATTAAACAGTTGATAGTGTTTCCTCTGTGCTCCCTTTTATCATGCTCTGGTGGGTCCCTCACTCACCAGACCCAGGCACCCTCAAGGGGTGAAAATCCTTCACAGTGTTAGCCCTGTGTCGCTCTCTGGCAAACCTACACTTGTTTAACCATGTTCAATCTGGCATATGGCTCAAAAAAGAGAGAGTGCCCACATAGTGTAATACAGTTGATATAATGTTTATTTAACAAAAGGTCAGGAACTCACAATAAACGATCAAAAATCAGGCGTATCATTTAAAATTTCTCACGAGTGTTTGTGACTGGATGTTATTCCGCTCGACCGGTTTTCGTCTGGTGACGTCATCTGGAGCGCTCCAGGTGGGGCCGAGATTCCCCCGCTGACGTCAGTTGGGATTAGATTAGGAGAGAGCCAGACAGTCACGTGAGCGTGGCGCTCTGAAATACAATATATACTGCATTTATTTTATAAATCACAGAGACATGAGCCACGCAGCATTAGCAAACAAACAGGATTATTTTCTTTTACCAAAAAACACACAGGATTATATATGTTTTTTATTGTTATTTCAGCAGCAGGAGGGGAGGGGACGGGCACTTGACACTGAGCAGAGGGGGGGAGAGAGGACAGAGGTATTTGTTATCCCTACACAAAGAGAAATGAGAAATCAGTGTTTTTTTTAAGAAGTATATTGGGAGCTATTAAATCTTTCAACATATGAAGTTCTTTAATTTTCTTGATGTTATTGTTCAGATAAGTAGAGTGGTGTTGCCATCTTTAAATGAAGCTTCAGTTTAAATTATTTTTCCGTTTGTGGACAGAGTTGGCCATACACTGGGTATGTTACCTTGCCTGCAAAATCAAAAGAACGAGATGGAAAATTGTTGTCCGAAATACCAGTGGGGCTGGCTGTCAATATATATATGAAGAAAAATGGGAGATTGTCCATCCGAGATGTATTGACTGAATGAAAACCAAACAAACAACAAAAAAAAGATAATCAGCATTTGGCCAGCTTTAGACTATTGAATTCTCATTTCATTGTGGACTTCTGTCAAAGATTGAGGTTCTAATTTCTCCCAAAAAATGTACTGTATGTGTCTTTATTGGAGAGGTTTGGTTAATTTGTTTGTCCACTTGAGATACAGACAGTAATACAAATATATTACTAATTAACCACTTGAGATCCGCGCTATGGAAAAAAGACGTCCACAGCGCGGCTCTCAAGTGCCGGGTTGACGTCTTTGGACGGCATCTAATTGTAATTCTCCCGCGCACGCCACTGGGTGGAGCGCAGCGGGGAAAAACAGTGCACGGCGCATCGCTGAGGAACCGATGCGTGTGCCTGGCGGCCGCAGGTACACGTGATCGGTGGTGACACAGCAGGGACGTGGAGCTCTGTCTGTAACCAAGGAAATATCATCTGGTAACTTAGACTGTCTGGCAGTTTAGGGTTATAGAGGAAGCCTGTCACTAGGGAGGACTCAGATTGGAGAGAATGACTGCAGTTTAGCTAAAACCATATATTACGCAGCAGATTCATAGTGTGTGGTAGAGAGGGCGGAGGAGACATCAGCACAGGTATTATACAGTAAGTTTGTGTTGGATGGATGGGGGGCTCACCATAGTTTATCTCTTTGGGTCTACCGATTATACACCGGGAGAGTAAGCAAAGAGGTTAAAGCTTGTAGCTGGGCAGCATGGTAGTAGAGAAGGAGATTTGGTAAAGCCAATCCTTCATCACTTCGAGAGGCATTAAGTATTGAATGGGCTACACAGAGACTCCCCCAACCAACTTTGACTTTCCTAAAAATTAGGTCACTTCGGGCCTAAAGTCTGTTAATAATCACCATATAACCTATACTACTCAGTTGCATTTCCTTAAGTACTCTATAACGTTGTACAATTTGTTACCATTATAAATGGATTGAACGGTAAACTACTGTTACGGTTTTTGGTTTGCTTGTATTTCTCCAGGCCACTGGGCTCATGTAAATTTGGGTTTTCTACAGGCACCAGTCTATGTATACTTACATTAAATATCCCTATCAAAATAATTTGGAAACAAAAGTATCGAATGGGCTATTCAATGTTTTTTAATTCCCAAAAAAATGTAGGAGGTCCACCTGAAGTTTTTTAATCTGTACAGATGGAATAGGCACTGGCAGAGTCAAGAAGCAATATAGGGGAGGAAGACCGTACTCCCAAGTCAATGGGCTTATCCTCTGTATGGACATAATAAGTATGCTTATGTAACCCCGGACAGTTTGAAAATGGCCCGCATTCTTGCTCTCCCTTCACACAGTACCAATATCAGACAGATGGAGGTAGAGAGAAAAAATAATAAATAAACTAAATGGAAACAGAACAAAGAGATCCTCTGCATATGGATTATAGGACGGGTTGTGGAAAGATAGTCCAAGTGTGCCAGACAGTTCAAAACTCGCTCCTATATGTAAATTACTAATTCTTAATGGCTACATCTGTAACCAAGGCAAAAAACAAACCCAGTTATTGCTTAGTAAACGATAAGATTTACAGGTTGGGTCGAAGAGAAAAGGGAGAAAGGAAGCAAAGAAATATACGTAACTAATACTAAACATGCCACGCATCAACTTCACATCCTCAATGCCAGGCACATGCAAAGAGGACTAATGTGAGTAAGTTAAGGGGCACAGTAAATAAGGCAACCCAGTGACTGAAATTTTTATGGGATTAGCCCAGCATCCACTCCATAATATAAATTATTGATACCCTGACTTCCCCTAGTGGCTATACCTGAGATGTTAGCTAAAGCAAAACCAGGTTTAACCTAGTAAACAGTAGCCGTAGATTAACCACTTGAGGCCCGCGCTACCGTCGGATGACGGCAACAGCGCGGGCCTGAATAGCCAACATGCCGTCATTTGACGGCATGTCTTTCTGGCGTTCCCAGCGCGCGTTGTAGTGCGCGCTGCGGGGAAGCCCTGTGTTGTCCGTGTCCCTTGGACACGGCCAATCACAGATCGCGGCAAACGGCCAATCAGAGCGGCCGTTTGCGATGCGATCTGTGGGCCAATGAGAGATGATCTCTCATAGATCATCTCTCATTGCCGGCTCACACAGAGACAATGTCCTGTCTCTGGAGGGGAGGAGCCCGATCTGTGTTCCTTCTTACATAGGGACACAGATCGGTCACCCCCCCAGTCACCCCCCCCCTCCCCCTACAGTTAGAACACACCTAGCATACACATTTAACCCCTTCCTCACCCCCTAGTGTTAACCCCTTCAATGCCAGTCACATTTATACTGTAATTAGTGCATATTTATAGCACTGATCGCAGTATAAATGTGAATGGCGCCAAAAATGTGTCAAAAGTGTCCGATGTGTCCGCCATAACGTCGCAGTACCAATAAAAATCGCAGATCGCTGCCATTTCTAGTAAAAAAAAAATAATAAAAAATAATAATTCTCTCCCCTATTTTGTAAGCGCTATAACTTTTGCGCAAACCAGTCACTTATTGCGATTTTTTTTTTTTTTTTACCAAAAATATGTAGAAGATTATGTATCGCCCTAAACTGAGAAAAAAAAATGTGTTTTTATTTTTAATTGGGATATTTATTATAGCAACAAGTAAAAAATATTGTATTTTTCTTCAAAATTGTCGCTCTTTTTTGTTTATAGCGCAAAAAATAAAAATCGCACAGGCGATCAAATATCACCAAAAGAAAGCTCTACTTGTGGGGAAAAAAGGACGTAAATTTTGTTTGGGAGCCACGTCGCACGACCGCGCAATTGTCAGTTAAAGCGACGCAGTGCTGGAAGCTGAAATTTTACCTGGGCAGGAGGGGGGTGTAAGTGCCCAGTATGCAAGTGGTTAAGGAGGGAAAAGGTTAATATTGGGTAGACTAGACAGAATTATAGCTAAACGTGCCAACCATCAGCAACCATCCCTCATCCAAATACCTAGTAAAGGAGAGATTTGGCAAGAGAGCCACAAGTGGTATTCACATACCTTAATAAACATGTTTTTTTAAATATACATGCCAAAGAGAGCAGAGACATGAGAATGTGGGCTGGTTACAATATAAAAAGCCTTCCTGTGGCTAAACAAGGGATATAGAACGCCAACCCACCCCCCCATCCCAGGCCTATAAGGCAAGGGAACGAAAGGAAGACACCAAAAAGCGCCAAACTCAGCAAAAGTGTGTCCCACAAACAACACCCATCACATCCAAACCACAAATCTCCAGGTGAGTATCCCAGGGATAATCGTGGTCTACTGAATAGTTATAGGATGTTGGATGACATTCTTTTGTGGGGGTATGGATATTGGTAAATACATGGGGGGTGCTTGAACACCTAAAGGGAACCTGACATACCCAATATGAATAGTTAACCCAGATCCAAAGTGGGCAAAGGGACAGGATTGTGAAAGAGGGGGACCACCTGAACTACATTATAGCCCAGTGGGATGATCATGGGTTAGCTATAAAACAATTGAGGTCTATGTCTCTCTTTAACCCCTTCGGGACAAGGGTCCCCAATCTATAGATCCAACTGGTTTCATTTTGGGATATAAAAGTTTGTTTGTCCAATTGTCCTTAATGAGGTCAATACCGTAAAATATAAGTCCTGATAGGTCTCAGCAATGAACCTCGTCAAAATGGCGCTTTGTGCGTGGGAAACACCTATTTTTATGTTATTTGTGCTCCCGTATGCGCACACAAAGAGGATGAGTGGTCCTCCCGACATACTGTAAATGGCATGGGCCTTCGATGACATATGTCACATGCGTTGTGTGACAAGTGATGAGCTCTTTAATTTAATTTTCCTTATGATCAGTTCTCGATTTGAACATTTCTTTTTTACACGGTTGCTTCTTGCTAACTCTACAGGCCAAGTATCTTTGGCATTTGAAAAACCCTTTCATTCCTGAGACAATTTTCACTTGTTTTGGTGGATTAATTAGATTTTGTACTAGATGGTTACGAAGAGTTGGTTACGAAGAGTTGGTGCACGTCTGTATGCAAACTTAGGCTTGTTTGGCAATATTTTCGTCAGAACTCTATCTTCTCTTAGGATTGGCCAGTATTTTTTCAAGATGTGCTTAAAGTCTTTATCCTGTGATAAAGGCCAGTTCCATGCGATTTTGGTCTTTCTTGGTCTTACCAAGTAGGGTACTTCTATTCATGTTAGCGATTTCTCCCTTAGTTTTCATCAGGTTATCTTGCATATACCCTTTATCATGGAATCTGTTGATCACAATATCTGCGTGTGTGTGATAGTCCTCTAGTTTATCACAGTTCCGACGCAACCTCAACAGCTGCCCTTGGAAATGCTGCCTTTCCACTTGGGATGATGGCAGCTGGAGATTCAACCTGGGGACAAAACTTACCTGACCTTAATGGATCAGGGAGGGAAGGACTTCATTTAGATGGAGGGACAATCATTTTGTGAAGATTTTTAAATCCAAATTCAGTAGAGCTATGGGTCTGTAACTTCCACAAATTGTATGGTCCTTGTCAGGCTAAGGTATCAGTGTTAAATGAGAGGCTTACATGTCTCTTGGGATTTCATCTCTGCTCATAAACCCATTAAATACTCAAGTCATATATGGGAGAAGAATAGTCGAGAAAGTCTTATAGTATTCATACTCACTTCAAGTCCCACTAGGGTAACATAGGTGTGAGTGTGCTCTTGCGCTGGGAATGGGGATGGGGCCGAGTCATACACTCAGTGGCTATGGATGCTGAATGTATGACACAGGAGCATGCCCGCAAGGTAACCCTCTCAAGAGAGAGCTTCCTAGAAGGGGTTATCTATTGTGGGGAGGAGCCACGAGAGCCGCCGTGGGACCCCACAACAGGATTGGGGCCACGCGGTACAAAACAAACTGCACAGTGGAGGTAAGTATGACATGTTTGTTATTTAAAAAAAACTGAACCTTTAGTGTCACTTTAAGTCCATTAACATTATGTGAGTATACCTGTACCATAGTGAAGTTGGGGAATGAACAAATACTGTACAATACTTATCTAACCTAGAAACCCAGAATAGTCAGCCACGATATGGTCATTGATCGCCATCAGTGATGAGTAGAACCATGAGCCCAGGAGTGAGGAGCCAAGAGAGAAAGAACAAAAAGAAAAACATATTAAAACAAAGCACATACCTCAAAACAGATAGTTTAGGTCCAACAATACACCTGTCAGGGCTGGGCTCAGCCCTTCCTTCTCTGAGCTGACCACTCAGCTGTGGGCTAATTGCCAGCTCCTATCTCTCCACTGTGACCTGTTAATGATATCCTGCTTGTCAGTCCTGCCTATTTAAGCCATCCAGCTCACTTGATCTCTGCCTTCACCTTGGTCAACATCACAGAGATTATCTCCTGCGTTCCTGTTGAAGACTTGCTTGGTTGACGTTCCTTCTGGCTCCAGATCCTGCGTGCTGCTCTACAATGTTTATCTCTGGCTCTCTGACATTTGGCTTGGCTGACTATCCGATCCAGTTCCTGAACTCTGGCTATGTTTTAACTACGCTTACTCTGTTTATCTTTTTATTATTATTATTAAACAAGTATGATTTAACTGTACTTCTGTCTCAGTCTGATTCATGGTTTCTGACAGCACCATACATTCCGTGTTACCGCCATCGAACAGTTCCAGGGCGAGGAGGATAAAGGATGAGAATTAAGGAACTTTGAATCACTACGTTAATTAAGGAGGGGTAGTTTCAGAAATCTCCTAGAAACAGGGACCTTCTACCAAGAGATATAAAGCTAGGGGGGAAACCTAAAGGAAAAGATAACATCAAGAACATAGATTTGGTAGTTTGAGTATTACAAGTTATAAACAGGAGGGCGCCCACAACCGGGGCGAGGGGGTCAGGAAAACAAACTCCCAGACTGCCCGTCCCAGTCACCAGCAACCTCACTAAGGATCAGTCAACCCAGAAAGATAAAGTCCATTCAATCATCTGTGAAGGAGCGACAGCTAGGGAAAATGTTGTGCAGTCTAGAGAGATGTGTAGATACACTCTAAGGGCCAGATTAAGGTAGAGTTACGCTGGAGTATCAGTGATACGCCAGCATAACTCTCACTTTGAGCCGGCTTATCTGTTTTCTGTATGCAGAAAACAAGATACGCCGGGATTGAGTTCAGATACGAGCGGCGTAATTGTATTTTGCCGTCGTATCGGAACTGCAATTTTAAAATGGGCGCTCGGGGCGTTCCCGCTGATTTACGCCGAGAATATGTAAATCAGCGAGACACGGCAATTCACGATCATACGCGGGCCCGACGCAGTGACTTTCCGACGTTTCTGTAAGCGATACGCGGCATAAAGAAAAACATGCCCCCTAGGTGGAGTATCCTATGTTAAGTATGGCCGTCGTCATCGCGTCGAATTTAAAAAGTTTAGCGTCGTTCACTGACAGAATTTGGAGAATGCGCACTGACAGTCGACGCATGCGCAGTACGTTCGCCGCAGGATCGTGCCTAGTTTAAATAATACATGCCCCCTACCCGCCCAATTTAAATTCCGCCGGCTCATTTTCACTATGCCGCCGCAACTTTAGGAGCAAGTGCTATGTGAATAACAGTACTTGCTACTAAAGTTTCGGCGGAGTAACGTAAATGACAAACGTTACTCCAAAATAAAGATCCGCTCTCCTACCTGAATCTGGCCCTAATTAGGCATAATAAGCCAGACAATCCTACCATTGAGCGGCTTATAAGCCACAAGAAAAAAAATGGAGAAAAAGGTAATGCGTTTTTTTACCACACTGAAAGGACCTTCAGACCCGTTCGCTGATTAGGGCTCTTGTGGGGGAATCAGGGGCTTTTCCCCACTTTTTCATGGAAACTTTTTACCACGCCGTTGATGGAGGGAGGGTAATATCCATACCCGGAAAGGGCCAGTGCTAGGATCTCTAGAATCTTGCAGAACATACTTGGATCTTCAGAAATAAGGAGATTCCCCAGCGGTACATGATGGCACTATCCTGTAAGGTGTGAAGAAGTGGTTAAAGTACTCTGTGCTTCTGGAGAGTGATCCAGGAAAGGTCAGGAAATAAGTGAATTGGAGTATACCGAAACAGGATTAGCTTTTTTAAAATCCATACCAGGCCTTTCAAATTTGGTATGGATTTTAAGGGGAACTCTGCACCAAAATTAAAAAAAAAATGGCGTAGGGTTCCCCCCCACAATCCATACCAGACCCTTATCCGAACATGCAACCTGGCAGGTCGTAGGAAAAGAGGGGGAATGAGAAAGCGCCCCCCCAACATAGATGCAGTATCCCGCTGAACACAGATGTCTCCCCCCTCATCAGCATAAGACATGCTTTGCTCCGTCCCTCCGGTATGCAACGCCTACACGCACCCCGGTATTACTGCTATTCTGACTGTGCCGGGCGGCTAGGAGACGCTGCGAAGTGTGCTGAAGGGCATCTCTCCCTGCTCACGTGTTTTTGCTCCATCCATCCCCCCCGCACCTCCAGGGCTCTTCCTACAGTTCTGCCTTACCTGGCACACAGCATGAACTGCTACGCCCCGCACCCCAGTGCCTCACTCCCTGCTGCATGCCTTACACTGGAGCTCATCGGTTGTGTCTGTCCACACCAAGTTACTCAGGTACTCTAATGGCCTTGTTCTGTTTGTTCTCTCCCACAGGGGTACCAGCTGGCCACCTTCGGATGCAGCGCGCTCGTTATGGACTGGGTAATGCTGCTGTTTGTGAATTTTATAATTTTTATGTCTCACGTGAATGTTGTTCTACTGCAGTCTGCCCTCTTTTGAGCTTTAGCTTTGTGCCCCTAGATATCCTGCAACCCCTCTGTCACTTTTCACTCATACCACCCTTCCTGTCTCCCGACTCCCAGATCCCATGGCAACACCAAAGTGATACCATGGCTGATGATTCCTATGGGACTCCTTTCACCGGGCTGATATACCCTTCCTCTGCCTATTTCCCCTCCCCCCCACCTCTTCCCCCCCCCTCCCCACGCCACCCTCTCCCACCCCCTCTCCACTCCGTCCTCCTATCCATCTTCCCCCTCCCTCCCTTCTCACTCATTCCCCCTTCTCCCCCCTATCCCTTTTATCCCTTCTGCCCCTTCTCCTTCACCCCCCTTCTCCTCTCCTTCCCCTCTGCCCCACTCCCCCCTTCTCCTCTCTTTTCCCTCCGCCCCTCTCCCCCTTAATCCTCCTCCTCCCCCTTCCCCCACTCTTCCCCCGCCTCCCCCTCCCATTCCCCCCTTCCCTTACCCCCTCTTCTCTTTCTCCTTCCCCTCCCCTCCCTTTCCACTCTCCCCCCTTCCTCCTCCCCTCCTTTCCCCTCTCATTCCCTCTCTGCCCGCTACACTCCAGGATGTTATGACAGCATGACCACCTCCACGAATGGGGTTCCTGGCAACTCACGAGGGGCTTGACAAGTAGATGGCAAAAACAACACACTATGGGGGTGCGCGTGGGATGGGGGGGAGGAAACATTGGGGGGAAAATGAGAGTTTAAGATAGGATGTTAGACTGTTTAAAAGTTTTAATGTTGAACTGTTTAACCTACTGTACAGTTGTTATGTTCTGTACTGCCCTATACGTCTTACTGAGGTTGACATTTGCCACAACTTGGGTTTGCTCCTCTCTAACGACTTCTAGACAATCAAGACTGCCACCTCCACTGGACGACCCACTACTTCACGCATCCCACACTACCCCCGCCTACGGCTTTGGATATACTCTCTCAAGCACACACCCCCACCTCTTGACTACCTCTGGTCTCCACACGCCATGATCTCTTTGCTCCAATTGAAGTGTGGCTGATGGTCTGTCTACCTACTCCAATCCTTTCTTCCTTAGAGACAGATTGACCCTCACACAGTGTTTTTTTTTCCGCTTGTTTCCCCGATAGGACGACTTACAACACCTTTAATACCACTGACACCCTCCGGACGTTCCACGCCTGTGGATACCTCCATTACTGGACTGGCGAGGTCTACCTCTCCGGTCTCCGGATTCACAATACCCTGACAGTAGCATTACAGCTGCTGACCCCATAACTGTCCTCAATCCCAACCACCTCACAACCCATCACCTCTTCCTACTGAGCCACTCTTACCCCCGTCCACAACGAAGGAGCCCTACCTTCTCCTCTGACCACTTCTCTTCCTTGCACCCCTTCCTGCTCGCCACAGCTCTCGGACCCCCACTGCCAGGGCGCCTAACGCCCCCGATCTAAGTTACCATGTCTCAGACCTCGGCGGGTACAGACAACTTGAGATTTAAGATCATATCCCTCAACGCCCGGGGTTTAAACATCCCTAAAAAGTGTTCACGACTCCTCCATGCTATGCAACGCGATAAAGCAGACATAATCTTTGTCCAAAAAGCACACTTTCGTACAGACGCGACGCCGAAACTACAAAATTACTACTACCCTTCGTTGTTCCACGCCACGTCCCCCTCCTTCAAATCTAAAGGTGTGTCTATACTTATAGCAAAGAAATGCCCTTTTCAACTAACAGATGTGACCGCTGATGAGGAGGGGAGATACGTCTTCCTGAAGGGTTTGCTTCTGGGCCGCACGGTTACCTTGGTCAATATCTATGCTCCGAATTCAGGTCAGGTCTCCTTCTTTCGATCCCTCGCTACTTCCTTATCTGCCTTCTACGAAGGCATGCTTATCCTGGGGGGTGACTTCAATGTCCCCCTTGACCCACTACGTTATACCTCGACGGGTACATCATCCCTTACATACGTGGCTCTCAAAACCATCCGGACACAGATCCAGACGTTGCTCCTTCATGACACATGGCGCACCCTGAACCCCAATGGTAGAGACTTCACGTTCTTCTCGGCCCCTCACAACAAACACTCCAGGATTGACTACCTTTTTTTGACACAAACAGATCTACCCATTCTAGAACGCACATCCTTTGACCCCATGTTCCTTTCAGACCATCACCCCATCTCGCTGACACTGGCATTCCCTGAAAAACGCCCCTCCTCACATTCGTGGAAACTAGACCAGTCTCTACTTACTGATCCCCTGGTAGCTGCAGAAGTCGAACTCAACATTAAACAATATTTCACTGAAAACAAAGCAGAGGACACATCCTCCTTGGTCACATGGGAAGCACACAAATGCGTCGTTCGCGGGATCTTGATGGCCGCGGCGGCTTCGCGAAAACGGAACCAACGCAAGCACTTTTCGGAGCTCGCGTCGCGCATTCACCAGCTAGAAAGAATACAAAAACGCTCCCACGCTCTAACCGCTTTACAACCCCTCCTGTTAGCTAGGACCAAAATACTGGACTTACTGGGTAAACAAATTAAACGAAAATACATCCTCTTTCAAAAAGTCTTCTATGAGTTTGGTAATAAGGCGGGGCGACTATTGGCCAGAGCGCTACAGGCCAAGAAAGCTTCCACGACAGTACATTCTATAACTAACTCTAGGGGTCAAAAACTCTCCTCATCTCCTGATATAGCTAACCAATTTATGACTTATTACTCGAAGCTGTACAACCTTCAGCCGCCAACCTCGCCCACGGAATCTGTCAATAGACAAACAGCTATAAAAGACTTTCTGACAGAATATTGCCCCTCACCAATCTCCGACACTTTAGCCAATACCTTAGACTCCCCTCTCACTGTTGCAGAAGCTACCGAAGCGCTGAAACTCATGAAACCCGGGAAAAGCCCAGGCCCCGATGGTCTGACGGTGGGATATTATAAATCCTATGCCACCCTTCTTACCCCCTACTTCATCGAGGCATACAACTCCTTTGCCTCTCCCATCACTCCTCCCCGAGATCTGTTAACAGCCCATATCGCTGTGATCCCGAAGCCGGGAAAAGACTCTTCTTTGGTCACGAATTACAGGCCCATTCCTCTGTTGAACATGGATCGCAAGTGGTACGCCAAAATGCTCGCGATTCGCTTACTTCCCCTTCTACCCCAAATGCTTAACCTGGACCAGGTCGGCTTTGTCCCTGGTAGGGAAGCCAGGGACAATACCCTCAAAGCCCTCTCCATCCATCACTGGCTCACGTGGACTCAACAGAAGGGCTTTTTCCTCTCCCTTGACGCGGAGAAGGCATTCGACAGGGTGGCTTGGGACTATATGATGAACACACTGACCTTTTTAGGTATCCCGCAGAGAATGCTCAACTATATTTTAGCTCTGTACGTCAATCCTACTGCGAGGGTCAGGGTTAACGGCCACCTGTCGGATGCCTTCTCCATCGCCAATGGCACCCGTCAGGGCTGCCCCCTCTCCCCACTTATCTTCGTCCTTACGCTCGAACCTCTCCTACAACAACTCAGACTCAACCCTGACATTAAGGGGATTGATGTCAACCAATGCAATTACAATCTGGCAGCTTTCGCGGATGACATCCTCCTCTTTCTGTCGAACCCGATCACGACCATACCCAACTTATTGGCTGATCTCAAAACTTTCAACTATCTGGCTAACCTGCAAATAAACTTCTCAAAATCCAACGCCCTCACACTCTTCCCCCCGATATATGTACTCAATGTCAAGCTAACTTCCCGTTTAAATGGGAAACTGGTGCGATCACCTACCTGGGAATCCAGATCCCCTCATCCCTGCTAAACCTCTACTCTGCAAACTATCTCCCACTGTTGCAACAAACGCTGGGCTACTGGCCTTTTTTCATGGTTCGGCAGAGCAGCAGCGAATAAAATGAATATCCTACCTCGATTGTTCTATTTATTCCAAACGGTCCCGATCAGGCTTCCTCCGGCTTTCTTTTCGACTTACCGACGTATTTGTACCGACTTTATCTGGAACGGTCTCAGACCTCGGATAAGCCTAGATAAACTCTCCATACCTAAACTAGGGGGAGGCTTAGGTCTCCCGGATATACTTAAATAACATCAGGCTTGTCACCTCGCTAGGATAATTGATTGGAATGTCCACATCACCACCAAAGCTTGGGTTTCCTTGGAACACTCTGTTTCGAACATTGTTATGACCCTGCTAGATATTAGGACACTGGATAGTGGTCTGGATCTCAGCTGCGGAGGTTACTCAGGTCAGAGCCACCAGTTACTCTATAGAAACATAGAGATTATGGGGTCTTTGTCATCACAGCCTCCAAAGAGAAACAACCTTTGTACTAGGATAGCTATATAAGCAACATGCAGATATAGGGAGCAAAGCACTATACTGTATGGTCTGTAAGAGGCTGGGATGGTGTGTGGATTGCAAGAGGAATAGATCTATATGTAAACAGTAGGGGCAGCCTGCAATCCTTATGGTGATACAGCTTACAGCAATAGATGACAGCACACACAGAAAGATCACAGTCCTAAGGATACTGCAGTATAGGCAAAGCTTAGCAACACAGTATTAGCCACATGGGGTACTTGCGGTACTGAAGTGTAGGTAGTTAGAATGCTTCCTTCTGGGTACTGAGGTCCATGTAGGTTTGTGGCAGATTGCTGAGGTGCAGGTGCTGGGTGACCTGGGTCTTTTAAGGTTGGTGTCCGGGTCCCTGGTGGCGGCAGGCGTCCAACAGGAATAAACGAACACCCTGCCGCCACATCAGGGGATTTAAATAGCGCGCCTGGAACGCGGAATTGTGCGGGTCGCACTTCCGCGTTCCAGCGTGGAGCGCAGACGTCCGCGCACCGGAAGTGACGCGGACGAGATGTAGAACGGAGCGCGGCTGTCAATACAATGTACAGCTGCGCTCGTTCTATCAAGAGTAACGCAGATGGCGTTACATACTCCCCTCCTCAAGGGGGTACCAATAGAGTACCCAATAGGAGCTGGCCGATCAGGATGTTTGTGATGAAACTGTTTAATGAGTCGGGGAGCATGAATGTGTGAGGAATCTTCCCAGGAATCATCAAGATGACTATAACCTTTCCAGCGAATAAGATATTGAATAGTAGAACCTCTCTTTTTGGAGTCGAGAATTCTCTCAACCTCATACTCTGTCTCACCCAAAACCTCGATAGGAGGAGGGGGGTGAGGATCTCTGTTAGGGAACGGGTTTGGTGTGAAAGGTTTGACAAGTGAGACGTGAAAAGAGGGATGTATCTTCCAATCTGGAGGCAGGAGTAACCTAACCGCATTCTTGTTAATTACATGAGAGATTGGGAAGGGTCCAGCAAATTGACGACCAAGTTTTTTTGAAGGAATCTTAAGACGTAAGTTGCGAGTGGAGAGCCAAACCATATCGCCGACTTTGTATATAGGAGGTCTTGTCCTGTGAGAATCATAATATTTTTTTTGTTTCTGTTGGGCAGCTTCAAGGTTGGAACGGAGAATAGTCAGATTCTTTTTCAAGGTGGTAAGGTAATTATCCACAGAGGGAACATTATTTGTGGGAAAAGAGGATGGTAAGCTGTTAGGATGAAATCCATAGTTGGCGTAGAAAGGTGAGAGATGAGAGGAAGAACTCCTGGCATTGTTATATGCAAATTCGGCGTAGGGAAGTAGATGAAACCAGTCATCCTGTAGATGGGTACAGTAACAACGAAGATACTGTTCAAGTGTCTGGTTGACACGTTCGGTTTGTCCATTTGTTTGTGGGTGGTAAGCGGTGGACATTTTATGATTAATCCTTAAGTTTTGACAAAGGGCTTTCCAGAACCTGGACACAAATTGAGAACCACGGTCAGTGATGATCTGAGAGGGTAAGCCATGGAGCTTAAGAACGTGAAGTATGAAAGCTTTTGCTGTTTCAAGAGATGTGGGTAATTTCTTTAAAGGGATGAAGTGGGCCATCTTCGTTAAAACGTCAACTGTGACCATGATGGTGTTGGCCCCCTCGGAACGGGGAAGATCGACTATGAAGTCCATTGAAATGACATCCCATGGTCTGTTAGGAATTGGGATGGAAGACAGGAGACCAAAAGGAGGTTTTCTTGAGTGTTTGTTAGTGGCACAAGTAACACAGGAATTAATGTAATCATGGATTGTCTTTGATAAGTGGGGCCACCAGTAATCACGTTTAACTAGGTGGATGGTCTTACTGATGCCAAGGTGACCCGCTAAAGGGGCATCATGTAGTTGTTTAAGAAGCAAGAGTTGTAATTGAGGTGGTACATAAATCTTGTTATTGAAGGTATAAAGACCGTTAGGGTGTCTAGTGAGACCTTTTGGTAATTGCGTAATCTCTTTAGCATAGCTTTGAGTAAGTAAATGCTTGAAAGAAGCAGAAACTCCAACAAAGCGGTTGGAAGGGATAATAGATTGGGGAGGATCTTCCGTGGTCTGGTCTTCATAGATACGTGAAAGGGAGTCCGCCTTAAGGTTTTGAGAACCGGGGCGGTAGGAGATGACAAAGTCAAATCTGTCGAAGAACAAACTCCACCTAACTTGACGAGCAGACAGTGTCTTACAGGCCCTCAGGTGTTGCAGATTGCGATGGTCTGTAAGGATGGTGATTGGGTGGGTGGAACCTTCCAATAGATGTCTCCAATTACTGAGGGCATCCTTGATTGCAAGGAGTTCTTTTTCTCCAATGGGGTAATTCTTTTCTGCTGTAGATAGAGTAATTGGAGTAACAAGTCTCCATACAAAATTTGGACTGTAGTGTTAGCGAACTGGTTGCCCAATGAAAAGTGGGCTGGTGAAGACAAAGCCATGGTAGACCTAGAACAATTGGGAATATCGGTGACGAGATTATGTCAAAAACAAGGGTCTCAGTGTGACCTGAACTATTAGTAACCAACAGGGGGGAGGTTTGACGAGAAACCGGACCAGAAGGGGATGAAGAACCATCAATAAAAGTGAGTGACACAGGAAATTGCTTTAACACACTAGGGATTTTATTGGAATCTAAAATTTTTGAGTCTATGAAATTTCCACAGGCTCCGCCGTCGACCATAGCGTCAAGGGTAATCCTTTCTTGTTCCCACTGTAAAGTAAGAGCAATAAAGATGTATTGGTTAGAGATAGAACCAGAGGTATTGAGCTTATTAATGTGGACATCTTTACCTTCAGAATTCCTCTTTAGAAGAGGACAGTTGGAGACAATATGATCAGGAGCTGAGCAATACAGGCATAGGTTTTGTGCTCTGCGGCGCTGTTTTTCAGCAGAAGATAATGGTCCCTTGATTGCTCCAAGTTCCATTGGAACATCTTTGGGAGGAGACCTGGCTCTCTTGAACGGAGTAGGTGGAAAAGTGACAGCACGTTCTGCTTTCCTTTCACGAATGCGTCGGTCAATAGCAATAGAAAGATGCATAAGATCCTCTAGAGAAGCAGGAAGCTCGACACGGGCAATCTCATCTTTCATTACTTCCGTTAGGCCTAACCGGAATTGGTTCCGTAGGGCAACATCTGACCACTGGGTCTCTCTGCACCAACATTTGAATTCTGTTATGTAGTCTTCGACGGGTCTTCTTCCCTGCTTGAGATTCCTAATTGAGTTCTCAGCAGTCAGCTGTTTGTTTGAATCCTCATAAAGCTGGGACATCTCCTCCAGGAAAGTGTCAAAAGCACCCAGGAGGTCTCCATGTTCTTCTATGTAGGAGTCAGCCCAGACTCTAGGTTCACCCCTAAGGTAAGAGACTAGCGTGAGGATTTTGACCCTATCGGAGAAGTAGGTGCGGGGCCGTAACTCGAACATTAGTTGACACGAACTTACAAACTGTCGAAAAAGTTTTCTATCCCCTGAGAAAGTTTCTGGGGGGCATACTTTGGGCTCAGGTCTCTCTCTGGCTTGTGCTAAATTTTGGTTGCGAAGAGCATCATTCTCTAAACGTAACTCGGCTAAGGAGTTGGTAAGGGTATCTACCCTTTGTGAGAGTCCAACCAAATGGTTTGCAAGCTCCGCTGGATCCATTTTCCTTTTGGGGTTCGTTTATTATGTTATGACCCTGCTAGATATTAGGACACTGGATAGTGGTCTGGATCTCAGCTGCGGAGGTTACTCAGGTCAGAGCCACCAGTTACTCTATAGAAACACAGAGATTATGGGGTCTTTGTCATCACAGCCTCCAAAGAGAAACAACCTTTGTACTAGGATAGCTATATAAGCAACATGCAGATATAGGGAGCGAAGCACTATACTGTATGGTCTGTAAGAGGCTGGGATGGTGTGTGGATTGCAAGAGGAATAGATCTATATGTAAACAGTAGGGGCAGCCTGCAATCCTTATGGTGATACAGCTTACAGCAATAGATGACAGCACACACAGAAAGATCACAGTCCTAAGGATACTGCAGTATAGGCAAAGCTTAGCAACACAGTATTAGCCACATGGGGTACTTGCGGTACTGAAGTGTAGGTAGTTAGAATGCTTCCTTCTGGGTACTGAGGTCCATGTAGGTTTGTGGCAGATTGCTGAGGTGCAGGTGCTGGGTGACCTGGGTCTTTTAAGGTTGGTGTCCGGGTCCCTGGTGGCGGCAGGCGTCCAACAGGAATAAACGAACACCCTGCCGCCACATCAGGGGATTTAAATAGCGCGCCTGGAACGCGGAATTGTGCGGGTCGCACTTCCGCGTTCCAGCGTGGAGCGCAGACGTCCGCGCACCGGAAGTGACGCGGACGAGATGTAGAACGGAGCGCGGCTGTCAATACAATGTACAGCTGCGCTCGTTCTATCAAGAGTAACGCAGATGGCGTTACAAACATCCCCTTGGCCCTTGCACCCTGGATTAGACTGAACGCTCTATCTCCTCTGGCCCGAACCCACCCCTTTATCGCACCTACACTTGCTGTTTTTAAAACAACGAGCTCTAAATACCTGATTTCCTCCATTTTGGGCCCTATGACCCCACTTAGACACAACCCAGACTTCACACCAGGTATGTCCTCCTCGTTTCTGCTGGATGCCTGGCCACACCCTCAGATTTGCGCGTGTCACTTTTTTGAAGACGAACGCCTGCTCTCTTACGAAACGCTGACGTCCAGGATGAGGTTCTGGACGTATGTACAGATCAGGCACTTTTTCGACAAACCCCGCCCGAAACCGGCATGGTCCCGACGCCTCACTCCCTTTGAAATGTTGTGCTCAAGTACGGAACCCTTGACACACCTAATTTCCTGTACGTACGCTTTGCTGTTCCTAACCTGTAAGCCAAAAGAAAACTGGGCCAGTAGGAAATGGGAATCGGACCTCGCAATCGATCTGACGGACAAATCATGGGAGGCTATATTTTCGTGCATCCACAAGGGCTCGGTGAACGTCCACGTGCAAGAAAACTCCTACAAACTTTTTACGAGATGGTATAGGACCCCTCTCAAGCTGCACAAAATGTACCCCTCGGTTTCCCCTAACTGTTGGAGGTGTGGAGTAGAGGCGGGCTCGCTGCTACACATTTGGTGGTCGTGTCCTAAACTGCAACCCTTTTGGACCGAGGTCCATCGCCTCACCAATTCTGTGACGACATGTGACCTAGACTTCCTACCTGACGCAGTTTCTGCTGCACCACTCCAACATGCCCACCAAGGCCTACTCCCGATCTCTCGCGATGCATATGATCAACCCGGCGAAACTCTGTATCCCGGCGAAATGGCGATCCTCTGATCCGCCAACTGTAGTTGATTGGTTTAGACGCGTGAACCAAACGGCTGACATGGAAAACCTGTTACATCAAGCCCATGATACGCCTACTAAATTCACTGAGATCTGGGCCTGTTGGCTGCATTTTACCTCGACAACCGAATACACGTCGGCCATGTCTTAGTGGTCCTCGGAGAGCTGTGGCGAGACACGATAACCCTCACCCTTCTGATATATCACCTCCCCCATTCTGGACCCTTCTTCTTCCCTTCACCGGTTCCCCACCCACCTGCTCCCCAACATAGAATACATTCATATATGGTTACATAATCTACTCGAGACACACTTCTATTTAACTCATCTAGGCTCCTCCCTTACTGCCATCCCCCCTTCGGTGTACCTAATTTCCCAGACGATCCCCTATTGGACACGCCTCCTCCCTCAACCTCCTCTGACGAGACTTAGGAAGAGCTGCTATTACCCTGGCCACTGCAGGATGGCCAAGCGCCCTCGGCATTGCCCTCTATTATTACGTCCTAAGTGTTCCATACGTTAGACCGAAAGAGGGATAGCCAGATGATGTTGTTCTCAAATATTGATGCATCTGTGGTTGTTCTTTGCTTATACTGGATACTATGCAATTATACCATATCACATAGCGGCTGCGACCGCAACGTTATTGCTCTTACTGTTACTGTTGATGCTTTGTATCTTCTGTATTGTTGTTACTCTTCTCAATAAAATACTTTCTGGGGGGAAAAAAAGAAAGCGCGGGTGGGGAGGGTGCTTTGGAGTTGCGAGTTGGAGAATTTTTCATAATTCTGTCATAGGGTTCCCTTTAACAACTTCAATGCAGGGCACTTTTACCCCCTTCCTGCCCAGACCAATCTTTGGCTTTTAGTGCTCTCACACTTTGAATGACAAATACAGTCATGCAACATTGTACCCAAACAACATTTTTAGCATTTTTTTCACACAAATAGAGCTTTATTTGGGTGGTATTTATTCACCTCTGGGTTGATGTTTTTTTGGCGATATCAGTATTAATTCTAAAATCAATTATACAATTTTGCAAATAAATATTTTTGTTCATAAATTTGGGCCAAAATGTATACTGCTACATATATTTGGTAAAAATATTCAAAATTAGTGAATATTATTTAGTTTTGTGGAAGTTAAAGAGCAGGGATCGGCAACCTTTTGAGCACAGTGTGCCGAAAAATGTTTTCAAGAAATTAAGAGTGCCGATTTTATAACAAAAAAAATGTCAACTTCAAACTCTCAATCACAAAAAGGATTTTTTATAAAGTAATTGCTGTAAACTACTTTAATTAACATGAGATAGTTTACTAATCATTTACCCAGACTTGGTGACTCAGAGATATGACCTTTCAGGGCAGCCTTGCCATCTCCCAACTCCCAACTCCTAACTTACAATACACATAAGTATAAACACATCCCCCAATAGTTTGCTAGGAGACAAAGGCGTGTTAATGAGCACAATGAACTATTAGCATCATATTCAGAGGTTGTCCTTGAGAAATAGACATATGAGGGCTTCCAGCATTGTTGCAGAGGTTGAAGGGGTGGGGGGTCAGCCTGTTGGTGCTCAGACCATGCGCTGCACACTGCATCAAATTGGTCTGCATGGCTGTCGTCCCAGAAGGAAGCCTATTCTAAAGATGATGTACAAGAAAGCCCACAACCAGTTTGCTGAAGACAAGCAGACTATGAACATGGATTACTGGAACCATGTCCTGTAGTCTGATGAGACCAAGATAAACTTATTTGGTTCAGATGGTATCATGCGTGTGTGGTGGCAACCAGGTGAGCAGTACAAAGACAAGAGTGTTTTGCCTACAGTCAAGCATGGTGGGGAGAGTGTCATGGTCTGGAGCTGCATGAGTGCTGCTGGCACTAGAGAGCTACATGAATGCCACTGAAGTAGAGCACGATCCACTCCCTTTGGAGACTGGGCCGCAGGGCAGTATTCCAACATAATGACCCCAAACACACCTCCAAGATGATCACCTAAACCATATTGAGCATCTGTCACGGAAGGTCCCCGCACTCAGCATTGAATGCGTCCCTCATACACCGCTTCTATCAGTCTGGACATAGATATCAGATATTTCAGCTACCTTTAACACACAACGAGACGAGATTTGTGTGTGTGCTAAGTATGGACTGTTTAATAGGACCAAAACCACAATCTTATATACAGCAAAGAGGAGGCAACCAGAACAATAATCAACATTAACTAATTATCTAATCTTCTAGTGTAAACACAGAACCTCCTCACACATACAATGAACTTTAATCACATTCTAAAAGGCATTCAGGTGATTCAATTTTCTAATCAGTAGCTAGACATTTCGGCACCGCATCATATATTCACCTGCAGAACACAATGGAAAGGTATTTCACAAGCCCGGCTTCACTTAGCATTTCAATATTCGGAGATAAGCATTGAAGGGTCATTGTCCTAGTGACCTAGTCAGGACAAATTAAGCCACTTGTAATGAACTGTCAGTAATCTCCCATCTCATGTAATACATGATATAATTTCCCAGTCACCCTATGGCCCTATTGGACATAAGGTGACCCTAGACATAGGAGAATCTGAGTCTGTCACAGCATCTATGGTGCATCCTCAAACGGAAGGTGAAAGAGTGCAAGGTCTCTAACATTCACCAGCTCCGTGATGTCATCATGGAGGAGTGGAAGAGGACTCAAGTGACAACCTGTGAAGCTCTGGTGATCTCCATGCCCAAGAGGGTTAAGGCAGTGCTGGAAAATATTGGTGGCTACACAAAATATTGACAGTTTGGGTCCAATTTGGACATTTTCACTAAGGTGTGTACTCACTTTTGTTGCCAGCGGTTTAGACATAGCTGTGTGTTAAATTATTTTGAAGGGACGGCAAATTGACACTGTTATATAAACTGCACACACTCACTACTTTACATTGTGCCAAAGTGTAACTTCTTCGGTGTTATCACATGAGAAAATATAATAAAATATTTACAAAAAGGTGAGGGGATGTACTCACTTTTGTGAGATACTGTATATAAATTCAAATTCAAATTTTTTCATGTCACAAACGTAAATGTACAGCATTTTATTGGGATTTTATGTGATAGACCAACACAAAGTGCAACATCATTGTGAAGTGGAAGAAAAGTAATAAATGTTTTTCCAATTGTTTTACAAATAAATATGTGAAAAGTGCAGTATACTTTTGTATTCAACCTCCCTGAGTCAATACTTTGTAGAACCACCTTTCCCTGCAATTACAGCTTCAAGTATTTTTGGGTGTGTTTCTACCAGCTTTGAACATCTAGAGAGTACATTTTTTGTCCATTCTTCTTTGCAAAATAGCTCAAGCTCTGTCTGGTTGGATGTGAACAGCAATTTTCAAGTCTTGCCACAGATTCTCAATAGGATTTAGGTCTGGTCTTTGACTGGGTCATTCCAACACATGAATATGCTTTAATCTAAACCATTCCATTGTAGCTCTGATTGTATGTTTAGGGTCATTTTGTCCTGCTGGAAGGTGAGCTTCCACACCAGTCTAAAGTCTTTTTAAGACTCTAAGGCCCTGTACACACGATCAGACATGTCTGATGAACTGGTCTGCAGACCAGTTTCATCAGACCAGTTTGATGGTGTGTACGGCCCATCAGACCGTTGTCCGTCAGACCAAAGTTTTAAAACATGCTTTAAAACCTGTCTGATGGAACCTGTCCGTCGGACAGGTTCGATGGTTAGTACACAAAAGCATCGGACCAAAAACCAGCGCATGCTCAGAATCAAGTCGACGCATGCTTGGAAGCATTGAACTTTGTTTTTTCAGCATGTCATTGTGTTCTACGTCACCGCGTTCTGGTCTGATCGGATTTTGGTCTGATGGTGTGTACGCACATCAGACCATCAGACAAGTTCAGAGTTGTCTGATGAAAACGGTCCGTCAGACAAGTCTCATCAGAAATGTCCAATCGTGTGTACAGGGCCTTACAGGTTTTCTTCTAACATTGCCCTGCATTTGGCTACATCCATCTTCCCATCATCTCTTACCAGCTTCCCTGTCCCTGCTGAAATAAAGGATCCACACAGCATGATGCTACTATCACCATGCTTCACAGTTGGGATGGTGTGTTTAGGCTGATGTGCAGCGTTCGTTTTCTGCCACACATAGCAATTTGCTTTTGGTCCAAAAAGTTCAATTTTGGCCTTATCTGACCAGAGCACATTCTTCTACTTGTTTCCTGTGCATCCTATATGGCTTCTTGCAAACTGCAAACTGGACTTCTTATGGATTTCTTTCAACAATGGCTTTCTTCTTGCCACTCTTCTATAAAGTCCAGATTTGTAGAGTTTACGACTAATAGTTGTCCTGAGGATAGATTTTCCCACCTGAGCTGTGGATCCATATTACCATGGGCCTCTTGGCTGCTTCTCTGAATAATACTCATCCAGTCTGTCACTTTAGGTGGGCAGCCATGCCTTGGTAGGTTTGCAGTTGTGCCATACTATTTCCATTTTTGGATGATGGATTTAACAGTGCTCTGTGAGATGTTCAAAGCTTGTTTTTTTTTTTATAACCTAACCCTACTTTAAACTTCTCCACAACGTTATCCCTGACCTGTCTGGTGTGTTCCTTGACCTTCATGATGCTGTTTAGTCACTAAGGTTCTCTAACAAACATATGTGGGCTTTATAGAACAACTGTATTTATACTGAGATTAAATTACATACTGGTGGAATCTTTTTACTAATTCTTCTTCTGAAGGCAATTGGTTCCACTAGATTTTAGTTTAGGGGTATCAGAGGGAAGGGGGCTGAATACAAATACATTCTTAACTTTTAAGTTATTTATTTGCAATAAATGTTATCATTTTCATTCTACTTCACAATAATGCGCCACGTTGTGTTGGTCTAATACATGGGTCTTCAAACTACGGCCCTCCAGTTGTTCAGGAACTACAATTCCCATCATGCCTAGTCATGTCTGTGAATGTCAGTGTGTTACAATGCCTCATGGGATGTGTAGTTCTACCACAGCTGGAGGGCCGTAGTTTGAGGATCCCTGGTCTAATACATAAGATCTCAATAAAATACATTTATGTTCTTGGTTGTCACATATTTATTTTATTTTTTTGAAAATTGCAAGGGGTAGGAATACTTTTTCAAGGCACTGTGTGCATGTAATATATATATATATATATATATATATATATATATATATATATATATACACACACATATTTATATTAGGCACTCTGGGCAGACAAAGTTTACTATTTATCTATTTATGTTCACTTCTGTAGCTTTTTAAACTTTCATTTTCTACCGATCATGTTTCTGTTAGTGGCGACAGTGATATAAAACAAATGAAAGCTTTAATGTCATGTCCTTTGTATGGAGATGATGAATTTGAAGGTCATATGGGGTGAAGAAGCAATAACCTATTTAAAATCACTAACTAGATGTTCACCTTTTCTTTTCAGCTTTTCTGTTTGTATATGCAGTTATTAATGTGTTTGCATGTAGACTAACTTTAACTCCTGGACTTATAGTCCTAATTTATCTTTTAGAATTCAGAAGAATTTACCATTTTCCCTGCTGCTTGAGGTGATTGTTGCTGTAGTCGTGCATTTGCGACAGAAACAATTGCGTACTGTACTGATATTTTTTTTATTTTTGTTTCTAACATACAATTTTTCATGACAAGCTTTTGGGGAATGTCCCCTTCTTCAATGTCCCAGCAGTATTAATTCACAAAAGCAGAATGTTAAAAAAAAATAAAAAAGACAGACAATCTCTGAGGAAAAGGAATAAAAGAGAAGAAAAAACAAACACACACACACAAACAAATGTATACACAATTGTACTAAAAAACTAGCACAGTTAGTGATATGAGGGGAAGCTATAGATTGGGGGGGGGGGGTGGATGATGACAGTCACAGAGGGGGTTGTAAAACTGTTGGGTAATGAGTAAGAAAACACATTTAAATTTAGGCCATTATCGTTTGCGTCAAATAGAACCACCATTCTTAGTTCAAAAGTTTGCCTTTCCTGACGAGATTTGAAATTCCCTTTAAGAGCTAAGACATTGAGTTCTTCAATAGTGATGAGCGGAATACGCCATATTCGATTTCGCGATATTTCGCGAATATTTCGAAGAATATTCGCGAATATTCGTTAATATCGAATATTCGTGATATTTTATAAAAAAAAAAAAAAAAAAAATTGCGAATTTTCGCCAATGCGAATTTTCGCTAATGCGAATTTTCGCTAATGTGAAATTTCGCGATTTTTTTTTTTTTTTTTTTATAAAATATCACGAATATTCGATATTTACGAATATTCGGTATATTTTATATAAAAAAAAAGCGAAATTTCACATATGCGGTTGCGAATATTCGTTAATATCGAATATTCGTGATATTTGATAAAAAAAAAAATTGCGAATTTTCGCTATTGCGAATTTTATTGCGAATTTTTTTGCGAAATTTGAAAAATATCGAATATTCGAAATAGCGAATATTCGCCGCGATATTCGAGATATTCGCGAATACTCGAATATGCAATATTCGTAGCGAATATTCGCAATGCAAATATTCGTGAGCAACACTATTCTTCAATAGTGTGATCTGGTTGTGAGAAATGATCTCCCACTGGTGTACAGAAACTCTCTTCTTTATGTTCCTTAATGGTATGTCTGTGCAAATTCATCCTCGCTTATAAGGTCAGGGCATAGGTGCATTGAAAGCCCAGACTAGCTGAAGTAATGAAGGATTTTCCCAATCAGAGCACAGAACACTATCAGAGCCATGATTGGAGAAAGTAATGATGACTGTGCCCAATCATGGCTCATTTCCCTCATAGACCCAACCCCTGTGTGTACAGGGCTTTAGTGTACCTTTACTGCAGTATATTGAATTGTGTTAGTGCACTTTTACTGTGGTACATTGAAGTGCGTTAGTGCACGTTTACTGCAGTATATTGAAGTACGTTAGTTCACTTTGACTGTAGTATATTGAAGTGTGTTATATTTCCTCTTTACTGCAGTATATTGAAGACCATTAGTGCACTTCCACTGCAGTATATTAAAGTGCATTAGTGAACGTTTACTGCAGCATTTTCAACTGCATTAGTGCACATTTATGGAAATATATTGAAGTCCGTCTGTATTAAATTGCATTAGTGCACTTTTGAAAAAAAAATGTTATTGCGCTCATTAATGTGACAAAGAAATAAAGCTGCAATCATAAAGTGTTATACTACACAGAAAACAATGTGACCAAAAAATGAGATTGCGCTAAATAATGCATATAGGTGAATAGAAATGCTGATTAAGCATGTGCACAGGTAGATAATTCCAACATATATAAGTCCATCAGCATATGAAGGAGTTCATAATCCAGTGATCCCACAGGTGCCAACAAATCAACTTGGAAAAGTGTGGTATAGATGAAACCTCCACCGAAATCATATGTAGCCTCTTACCAAAAAGACATAACATATAAGCCTGATACAATCTATGATGCTGGGTGATGGTCACAGGGGAGTTCCACTGCATACAGCCTGGTTGTCAGATGTAAGGTATCTCCCGATAGGTCATCAGCAGGCACATAAAAAACAAAGGCCTCACATAGCATAAAACCTTCATTTATTAAAATAAAAGAGAGACGACTTGCACTTACATCAAAGTGAAGAAAACATTGCATCAAACATATCAGCCGGCCGGGTAGAGAGATTGGAGCACGCGGCCGGCCGGCTGATATGTTTGATGCGATGTTTTCTTCACTTTGATGTAAGTGCAAGTTGTCTCTCTTTTAATTTAATAAATGAAGGTTTTATGCTATGTGAGGCCTTTGTTTTTTATGTGCCTGCTGATGACCTATCGGGAGATACCTTACATCTGACAACCAGGCTGTATGCAGTGGAACTCCCCTGTGACCATCACCCAGCATCATAGATCGTATCAGGCTTATATTTTATGGGCCAGATTCAGGTAGATGAGAGTATCTTTCCTCTGGAGTAACGCTTCTCATTTACGTTACTCTGAAGACCCTTTCAGCGCAAGTCCTGTAATTCACATAGCAGTTGCGCGTAAACTTGCGCCAGAGTAACGATAATGCGCTGGCGTAACCCGACGCAAGTGGAAGTGGGTGTGATCATATGTAAATGATGGGCGGAGCCCAGCGCAGAGGCTTACGTTCAGCGCATCATCCACGGAGCATGCGCAGTGAGTGCGGCTCCACTCGCCCCCTTGTGCGCATGCTCACAACTTCCGTCGGCACCACTTCCTGGGAAACGTCAGCGCAATGCGTTCCGCTGGGCGCTTAAAAGCGCTGGCGGAAACGCCATTCCGGCGGGAGAGGAAGCAGGGCATCCTGGAGTCCATTGCTGCCAGGGTCAATGTCTTGGGCTACTCCACCCGGACTGCTGGGGACATACAAAAAAAAATTAATGATCTGCGGCGCAAGGTGAGGGACAAGGTGGCCTCCATCAGGAGGTATGAGAGGGGCACAGGTGGTGGTCCCCCATGTCCTGTCACCCTGACCGCAGAGGAGGAGGTGGTCGCACGCTGCCTGGAGAGGGAGCAGGTGGAGGGGGTCGCAGGCTATGACTCCGTGGAGGAAGGCACAAGGACAGGTAAGTGTTTTATAATCCCCTATTTGTTGTTTTGCATTTGGGGGGGGGAGGGTACATGTGCCAAGTGTGTGGGACCACCAACATGTGTCTGCTTTGTGTCATCCACAGATGACGGAGCTGGGCCATCATCTGTCAGCGTGCATTCCACCCCATCCCCCCCACGCCATCGTGTGCCCGAGCCACTGGGTGGTGAAGAGGTTGTGGAGGAGGAGAGTGGCCACACCACACCTGCCGAGGTGGTTGTAGAGAATCCTGCTGTGGCAGAGCAGGACTTTACCTTAGTTTTGTATGTCTCCTCTCCTTCTCCTGGGCCGTCTGTCGTCCCCTCCCCCATCCTTGGAAGCCCCTCAAGGGCGACTCCCTCCCCCCGAGGACAACCATCTTCTGGCCCCAGGAAGGCGACCCAGAAGACCAGGGGGGTGTCTGATGGTGTCCAGGACCAGTTGGCGAGGGATCACGCCAGGCAGACGGAACAGATGGGGGCCATAGTTGGGCACTTACAGAAAGTGTCTGACAGCCTGGGCTCCGTTGCCAACCTCAGCAACGCAGTGCAGGATGTAAGCTGCAACTGCGCTGCAGTGGTCACCACTTTGGGGGAGGTGCAGGGGGATATTCGGCACCTTACTGCAGCCGTCCAGGCCAACACTGCTGCCATCCGGGACCAGGGGAGGCTGAGTCGGCGGGCCCAGCATTATCAGGTCACCCGTCAGCTCCGGATGCAGGCCCAGACGAACTCCTACCTTGGACGGATAGCCAGGGCCTTGGAGGGCATGCAGGCCACACCTGCTAGGAGTGGCCCACCTGGGGATCAGCCACCTCCAGATGCCCCCCCACCCCCACCCACTTCATCCAGGCAGCTGAGGAGCCAGAGAGGGGCCCCCAGAAGAAGCCCCCGGCATCCCCGATGAGGCCTTTTTTTTTTTCTTGTTTTATATTTTTGGTTTGGACATACTCAGGTCATGAGTTTTTTTTTATTTTTCTCAGGTTATGAGATTTTGTTTATTTTATTTATCAGGATATGATATTTTTAATTTCTTTTTGTACTGCACACGGTCAGGAGTGCAGGGGACAGTGTGAATGGTGTGTGAATGTGAGGGGGTGGCACTCCTGAAAGTAAGGGGTGTCACCCTCGGCCGTGGTGGTGAAGTTAACCCCACGGCTGTATGAATGACGTGTGAAAGGTGTGTGAATGGACAGTGACATCATTGGGGCCTTGACGCGGCGTTACTGCTCCCAACTCCTACATGCTGGACTTGGGCTAATCCAATGTGATGTGGATGTGGTGTGTGTGATCTAGGGACATCAGTGGTGTACATGCGTGCACTGTCTGTGTTATTAATGTTTTGGTTTAGTGTCCAAAGATGCCTACGGCGAGGACCCTCCTGACTGCTCTTCCATCAGCAGACTGGTTCTCCTCTGGCAGGTGGGGACTGTGTGGGTCGGGGGTCAGGTCATCACGTATGTCAATCTGCAGGCCTTTTTTCATAGCAAAGTTATGTAGTATGCAACATGCACCGATGATCTGACACACAAAGGTAGGTGAATACAATAGGGCCCCCCCAGACTTATCCAGGCATCGGAAACGGGACTTCAGGAGCCCGAATGTTTGCTCCACCACTGCACGGGTTTTGATGTGTGCTTCATTGTATTTTCTCTCTCCTCTGGTTTGGGGGTTCCGGAAAGGAGTCATTAGATGGGGTCCCAGTGCATATGCAGAGTCACCTGGAAGGGAAAAGACAGGAGAATGTTAGTCATGCATGTGCGACTTCTGTTGTGCATCACGGGAGGGGATAGTCATGCCTGACTCCCTTGTCACTCACCAACCAGCCAGCTGTCCCCATACATGTTCTGGTTAAATTCTGCTGGGATGGGGCTCTGATTGTATATGAAGCTGTCATGGCTGGACCCGGGGTGTTTGGCACGGACGTGCCATATGAGGCGTTGGGCATCAGCTATCACCTGTACGTTGATGGAATGCCAATGCTTCCGATTGCGGTATATGTGCTCTGTGGCACTGGGGGGCTGTAGGGCCACATGTGTGCAATCAATGGCCCCCACAGTGCGAGGGAATCTGGCAATGTTGTAGAAATCTGTCATTGCCTTCTGCCGCAGCTCCTCAGTGGTGGGTCTGATGAACTGGTTGGACATGCGTCTGAGGATTGCAGGGACAACCTGGTGCACACATCTGCTCAAAGAGGACTGTGACATCCCAGCCACCACTCCACTTGTACGCTGGAATGATCCACTTGCAAGGAAATGGAGTGTTGCCAGGACCTTCACCAGTGGCTGCACTGCTTGTGAGCGGTGTGTTGGGCTGGTGATGTCATCCTGCAGGGTTGTGGTTAGTTCAAGTATTGCATCTGGGCTGAATCTGAAGAGGCGATACACCTCCTCATCCCCCATGCCAAAGAGGTTCATACGAGTGCGGTATATCCTCTCACGTGGCCGCCTTCTTGGTTCCAGGGGACCCATCAGTAGTTCTAGGACCACAATTGCCCCTGGCATGTTGGCACACAGAGGTGTTGTCCTTGCAAGTGTTGTTGTTCAGCAAGCTCCTATCGTCGGTAACGCTGCTGTAGCTGCTCTCCTGCTGACCTGTGACCGTCTGGAGTAAAGATAAAGCAGCCTTTTGTAGAAATAACTTTGCGCCGGACGGACCAGATACGCGCGGCGCATGTAGCCAGCGTATGGTGCTAATCCGTTCGCGAATTGGGAAATCTCCCTCATTTGCATATTTGCAGGGGAAATCAATGGGCGCGACTGATGCGCCCAGCGAAAATAAGCGCTGACGATACTCTGGCGTCAGAACGTTCCGCCGGTCGCAAATGACCCGTTATTGGGCGCATCTAGTTTGGTGGGTACGGGCACATAGAAACGACGGCGCATCATCACAGTTACGCGGCGCATATCCAAATACTCCAGCGCAAGTGTTCGTGAATCTGGCCCTATGTCTTTTTGGTAAGAGGCTACATATGATTTCGGTGGAGGTTTCATCTATACCACACTTTTCCAAGTTGATTTGTTGGCACCTGTGGGATCACTGGATTATGAACTCCTTCATATGCTGATGGACTTATATATGTTGGAATTATCTACCTGTGCACATGCTTAATCAGCATTTCTATTCACCTATATGCATTATTTAGCGCAATCTCATTTTTTGGTCACATTAGTATAGTCTAGTATATTGAAGTTTGTTAGTGTACTTTTAGAACAGTATGTTGAAGAGCGTTAGTACATTCCTACTGCAATATATTCAAGTGCCTTAGTGCACTTTTACTGCAGTATATTCAACTGTGTTATTGCACATTTATTGCAATATATTGAAGTCCGTTAGTGCACTCTTACTGAAGTGCACTATATTGAACTGCGTTAATTCACTTTTGCTGCACTATATTAAATTGCGTTAGTACACTTTTACTGCAGTATATTCAACTGTTTTTTTGCATGTTTCCTGCAGTATATTGAATTGCGTTAGTGCCCTTTTTCTGCAGTATGTTGATGTGTCAGAGTACTTTAAGGCCGCGTACACATGACCAAATAAATCCGATCAAATCGGTCTGTCAGACTGATTTGATCGGATTTGTCTGCTGCTAACCAGCAGACATGTCGGACAGACGGGTTCCCAACAGACAGATTGATTAAATTAAAGCCTCTTGGAGTAAACACAAAAGTAAACAAGCATAAAAGTACCATCATCCTAAATGTCAATAGAATAAATCAAATATAACTGGGACCCCAAAGGTAACCCAGAAATAATTTGGAAAAAGGGGGGGTGGGCGGGTGGACTATAGCGGTACTACGTACAAGAAGGTACAAGGGAACATGGACCGAGGTAAAAAATTACAATTGTTTATTATAATGAACAAGTAGGACACACGTTATTAGATCATAAAAAACAAACAAACAAAAACAATATTAAAAATGTGACACAGTGCATGCCAAACCAGGTCACCGAGGTGTTAAATCAACCCTAGGCAAGGGGAAGCGGTGAAGACGGTGTGGTCATGCCCGTTGAATCTCAATCTCGACTAGTTTCGCAACGATAGTTGCTTCATCAGGAGAGGTAGTCTAAAAACATAATACAGTAATTATAATCACAGAATCCATACATATAGGTAAATATGCATGATAGTGTATCACAATATTACTATACAAGTATTCGTTTTATACAGCATAAACATTGGGGATTCTAAAGATGCCAAGTGGCTTACCTGCACTGTTTAAAGGAGACCACCGAAAGCTATGAACCGCAGTTGGAGGGAGGTAGCCTCTCAAGAACGGGTAGGAAGTAGAGGGAGCCACAATATGGGCTATCCTAAAAAAGCTATGTATAAAGATGGATGTCAAATAGGATTCGTTGCATTGACTACCATAGGGAGGGAAAGAAGGGGGTGGGGATGGTGGTAATAGTGAGTGCTCAATAAAAAACTAGCCAAAAGGAGTGTAAAATTAAGTGCAAAAAACAACAAGGAAGGAAAAAGGGGGGGAGGAAGGGGGGGGGGGAAGGGAGGGGAAATGAATGAGGGGAGAGGGCAAACAGGTAATTGGAGGAAGGGAGAGGGGGAAGGGGGGGAGAGAAAACGGGGGGAGGGGGGAGGGGAGGGGGGGAGGGGGAGGGGGAGAGGAGAGGGTGTGAACGGGGGGGGGGGGGGGGGGAGGGAAGAATGGATAGGAAAACGGGAAGGGGGGAGTTGGTGTGGGTGGTGAGTGAGGGGATTGGAGCAATAAGGATTGGGGATGTGCTCAAGGAAAAAAGGTGATGGGGGAGGGAGAAAAGGGGGGGGGAGAAAACGAGGGGAGGGGGAGGGGAGGGGGGGAGAAAACGGGGGGAGAGGAGAGGGTGTAAACGGGGGGGGGGGAAGGGAAGAATGGATAGGAAAACGGGAGGGGCTGGGGGGGAAAGGTGTTGTGAATTGGTGTGGGTGGTGAGTGAGGGGATTGGAGCAATAAGGATTGGGGATGTGCTCAAGGAAAAAAGGTGATGGGGGAGGGAGAAAGGGGGGGGGGGGAAAGGGGGAGCGGTGTAAGCGGGAGGGGAGAAAACGGGGGGGAGGGGGAGGGGAGGGGGGAGGAGAGGGTGTAAACGGGGGGGGGGGGAGGGAAGAATGGATAGGAAAACGGGAGGGGGGGGGGGAAAGGTGTTGTGAGTTGGTGTGGGTGGTGAGTGAGGGGATTGGAGCAATAAGGATTGGGGATGTGCTCAAGGAAAAAAGGTGATGGGGGAGGGAGAAAGGGGGGGGAAGGGGGGGAAGGGGGGGGAGGAAGGGGGGAAAATTATCACCATCCCCACCCCCTTCTTTCCCTCCCTATGGTAGTCAATGCAACGAATCCTATTTGACATCCATCTTTATACATAGCTTTTTTAGGATAGCCCATATTGTGGCTCCCTCTACTTCCTACCCGTTCTTGAGAGGCTACCTCCCTCCAACTGCGGTTCATAGCTTTCGGTGGTCTCCTTTAAACAGTGCAGGTAAGCCACTTGGCATCTTTAGAATCCCCAATGTTTATGCTGTATAAAACGAATACTTGTATAGTAATATTGTGATACACTATCATGCATATTTACCTATATGTATGGATTCTGTGATTATAATTACTGTATTATGTTTTTAGACTACCTCTCCTGATGAAGCAACTATCGTTGCGAAACTAGTCGAGATTGAGATTCAACGGGCATGACCACACCGTCTTCACCGCTTCCCCTTGCCTAGGGTTGATTTAACACCTCAGTGACCTGGTTTGGCATGCACTGTGTCACATTTTTAATATTGTTTTTGTTTGTTTGTTTTTTATGATCTAATAACGTGTGTCCTACTTGTTCATTATAATAAACAATTGTAATTTTTTACCTCGGTCCATGTTCCCTTGTACCTTCTTGTACGTAGTACCGCTATAGTCCACCCGCCCACCCCCCCTTTTTCCAAATTATTTCTGGGTTACCTTTGGGGTCCCAGTTATATTTGATTTATTCTATTCCCAACAGACAGATTTTAAAGCATGCTTTAAAATCTGTCAACTGGCAAAATCTGTCTGTCTGCCTGTACACCTGATCGAATTTGTCTGCTGAAACGGTCCGTCGGACCGTTCCCAGCAGATGAATTTGATTGTGTGTACGCGGCCTTACTGCTGTATACTAAAGTGCATTAGTGCACAATTACTGCAGTTTATTGAAGTGTGTTAGTGCACTTTTACTGCAGTATATTGATTTTTGTTAGCACATTTTTACTGCAGTATATTGAAGTGCATATGTGCACTTTTACAGCAGCATATTGAAGTGCATTAGTGCACTTTTACGACAGCATATTGAAGTGCATTAGTGTACTCTTACAAGAGTTTTTTTTTGTGTTTATTTTGTTTCAAAAGAGAGGGATACTACAAAACATTGTCATTTGGGCATAACCTGGCTTTAATTTGCGTACGTGAGAGGCAAGTGAGAACAAAGATTCTTGGTTGCTAGTCTTGCTGCTATAAGGACACGTGTCACCAAAGCTTGTAGGTGTTTAGTAGATCAAGTGGGGACATAGGGATGGATATGCCACACAAAGAGATGATTAGATTCTTCACTTGTTTCCAAATTCTTTTGATAAGGGGGCACTCCCACCAAATGTGTGTTAGGGATCCAATATTTTCACAACCTCTCCAACACTTTGGTGAGGTATTTGGGTATATCTTTGCCAGTCTTTCTGGGGTGAAGTACCATTTGTGGAACAGCTTATGTACTGATTACCTTAGGCCGCGTACACACGATCAAATCTATCTGCTGGAAACAGACCGTCCCAGCAGACAGATTCGATCTGTCAGTGTCCTAGGCGGTCGCCTACAGGGAGGGGCTGCTGTAGGCGATTAAGCCCCTCGGCGGAAGGAGGAAGTGGGACAGGAAGTCCCACTCCTCCTGAAGCCCCCACTTCTCCCCCAAAAAAGTTGGCACGATATAATTGTTCAAATTTATGGGTCAAGTTAATTCCCAGGTAGCGAATGGAAGTGTCACTCCACTCCATGGCAGCTTCCTGTGATATGAGGCGCAGGTTCAGGAGCAGGCGTTCCCCATTGTGAAAGTTGTGGAATGCGTGTGCCTTACCCTTGTACTCAAACTTCACGGCAAATGGGAAGGCCCACATGTATTTGATGGCACGCTGCGATAGGACTGACAAGAGGGGCTTCAGGGCTCTCCGTTTTTGAATGGTTGTCGGTGAAAGGTCAGCAAACACTTGGACGTGTGACCCCAGCAAGTGAGGGGGTTTTGGTGTCTACACAACTTCATCACCTTCTCCTTCACTGAAAAGAAGTGTAGCTTAACCACTATGTCTCTGGGGGAGCTGTCCTTCCTCGGGGGTCCTAGGGTTCTATGGGCACGATCGATCTCCAGTTTATGCTGGGGTAGGTTAGGGATAAGCTGTTTGACAAGTCTTGGACCACAGAGAAAGTGTCAGTGATTGATTCAGGGAGCCCCCTGTTCCTAAAATTCTCTCTCCTGGATCTGTTCTCCAAGTCGTCGATCCGCGACAAAGCAGTGTCTAATTGGTCCTGTAGACCTTGAATAAGGTCAGAATTCTGTCGGGTTGTGGCAATCGTTTGATCAAGTTTGTTCTCTATGGATTCCATCCTGGAGTCTATCATCTGAAAGTCCCCTCTCAGTTCCCCTGTAATCTTAGCTGCGGTTTGTGCAAGTCCCCTGTCCAGCAAAATTGACAGTTGTGTGAATAGATCAGTAGTATGTGACAGGGAGTGTGCAGTGACGTCCGCCATGACAGGCCTTTCTGCTGCCTGAGGGGAGGTAGGCCACAAGGGAGAGTTCATGAGATCTGCCGTGGTCTGCTCCAGTAATGACTCTGTGGAGGCTGGGGAGTGAGCCATGGCCGGTAGGTGGCTAGCCAGGGTCCCTGGCGCGAGTGAGCGGGCTACTGAGGCATATGATGGGCTGGTGCTATAGGATTCCTCTGTGCCTGTGAGGAAAGGCTGAATGCCGCCCGCCATCTTGGGATCGCGCGTCCCGCTTACCGCCTCCAGCTGCGGTCCGAGGCTTCGTCTCGTCGGTCCCTCCGACATAGAAGGGTACTCCAGCTACTCCTCCACCTAATCGTGTCGCTGTGGCGGCCGACGGGGACCCGATCCGCCTGCTAGATTTGTCGGGCAGCCGTTGCGGTGCGGAGCTTCAGGGCTAAGCTGCCATTACGGAGCTGTCCACGCATTCGCCTCCGCTTAAGTCGTTTTACGCGTAAAATATGCAAATGAGCTATTTACGCCAATTCACGAACATACTTGCGGCCGGCCGTCGTAGTTTACGTCGTTTGCGTAAGCGTTAGTGCTGCTTAAAGTTACCCCTGCTATAGCAGGCGCAGCCAATGTTAAGTATGGACGTCGGGACAGCGTCAAATTGTATGTCGGTTACATAGTTTGCGTAAATCGTTCGGGAATGGGACTCGACGTAAGTTACGTTCACGTCGTTTATATTGACAAATAGCGACGTGATTTCACGAATGCGCACTGGGGTTCGTCCATGGACGGCGCAATGCGCCGTTCAGAAAGAACGTCATGAGCGTGGGGTCATGATTCATTTACATGAATCACGCCCCCATCCTCAACATTTGAATTGCGCGTCCTTACGCCGGGCACTTTACGCTACGCCGCCGCATATTATGGAGCAAGTGCTTTCTGAATAAGGCACTTGCCCATAATATTTGCGGAGGCGTAGCATAAAGACCATACGCTACGCCGCCGGATAGATACTCCTATGTATCTAAATCTGGCCCTTTGTATCCTGTCCTGTAATAAATCAGTCTACACTGAGAGTGTCTTCATATATTTTTTCCACTATATGAATCTTTTATTGACGGACCCCTGACTGCCATCTTTTGGATTGCACCATCATCATTTACCCTCCAGAGTGTGTGAACATACAAGTTTGACCTATTGTTCATTCAATGGTCCATTGCCTTTTTGTAAGAGTGTTTATTTCTTCTGGTGGAGGACCTGTCACTTTGAGAGCACCGTTTGAAGAATATCTATGTCACGGGGTGTCTACCATTTTTTATGGCGCTGCACCTTTCCATATTTACATTTATTATTTGAGGTCCTGTGATTTACCTTTTGGTGTTCAGCCTGCATAGTGTTTTATTGTGTTTTTTGTATGCCCTGATTTCCATTTATATTGTCTTAGTAATATGCGGCTTGGGAGTGTCAAGTGGATAGGGAAAAAAGGAGTTAGGCGCCCAAGCAAAGGGGGAATTAGAAGCCAGCACAAATCCAATTGTTGAGGTGTATAATCAGGGGGATAACAGTGGAGAGACGCTGTGCAAGGACTTTAGCGTAAAGTTATGTATCCATATTCAGGAGTGAGATTGGGCGATAATTGACTGGAGCTTTTCTCGGTTTGGGGATGGTGACAACTAAGGCATCAAGGGATTCTTTAGGGATTTTACCCGTGGTAGAAAATTGGTTGTACATGTTGTAAAGATGTGGGACTAAGGGTTGGGCAAAACGTTTATAATATTCATTGTGCAGTCCGTCAGGACCTGGGGCTTTGTGTAGTGGTAGGTTTTGGATCAATTTGTGGATTTCAGTATGTGAGAAAGGGACTGCAAGGAGGTCAAGTTGCTCTGGGGAAATAGAGGGGAGGGAGATAGAGGATAATAAGTGATATGTCTGCTTGGGTAGGTGGGGGTAGGGGATCCGTTTCCGTGAGGTTGTAGAGTTTGGCGTAGAAGTTGCTGAATTCATTGGCGATATCAAGTGGATCAGTTAAATGTTTGCCGTGGGAATTAGTGAGATGTGCAATTTTTTTGTTGGAGAGTTGCTTCTTGAATTGTTTGGCCATAAAGGTCCCTGGTTTATTGGTTGCTGAGTAGGTTTGCAGTCGGAGTCTTTTGATATAATAGTCAATAGGGATGAGCTTCGCGTTCGACTCAAACCTGTGTTCGAATCGAACATTGGCTGTTCGATTGTTCGTCGAAATTCGAACAAAACAGGTCGTTCGCGCCAAATTCGAGTGACGCGTCACGGCAAAAAATTCACTGCGGCATTGCGCGCTGATGATTGGCCAAGCATGCACTATGACCCGCATGCTCATAGTCCAATTACAGCGCGCAAAAAACGGAGAGCAATAATTGGCCAAAGCCAGGGTGGCTTTAGCCAATTATGGCTCAGGGCTTTAGCACACACCCCACACTATAAAAGGCCGCTGCTGGGCGGCCTTGTGTAGTGTGTTGTGGCGGTGTTAACGAAAAGATCAGTCCTAGAGAGAGAGAGAGAGAGTTTCTTTTTTACTAGCTAGATAGATAGAGCAGGCAGGCTGGTCAATTTAGTTAAATTTACAGTGTGTAGAGGATATATATACATCCCAGGAGTTGCACCTAAAGCTACGAGGTGTGTGTACTGATTTTGTCCTCTGCAGGCCATTATAATGTCTGGAAGGACAACAAAGAGAGGCAGAGAGTCACAAGGGCAAGCAGGCTCTGCATCTAGAGGCAACAGTGCTGGTGGTGGACACGGTGCATCCTCTTCAGCACGTGGCCGTTGCACACGCTCGTCCTTCTTTTCGGGAGCTGGCCTTGTTGAGCCTCAACATGCAGACAAATTGGTAGAGTGGATGACCAAGCCATCCTCATCCTCCTCATCCTCTCTCACCCAGGCTCAGGGTACTTTGTCTGGCAAATTAGCTGCCAAGGCATCCTCTTCTGTCTGCTCAATGGCATCACTTTGGCCGCGTACACACGACCGAGAACCTCATCGGGCTAAACCCATCGTTCCGCCCGACGAGGTTCCCGATGAGCGGTCGGAAAAGCTTGTCGAGCCAAAGTCCTCATTGAACAACGAGGAAAAAGAGAGTGTGCTCTCTATTTTGGCTCGACGAGCTTCCCGACGGGACGCTCGTTGGAGGTGTACACACGACCGAGAACTTCGGCAGAATATGTCTCCCAGCGAGCTTCTCGCTGGATTACACCAAGGTTCTCGGTCGTGTGTACGCCGCCTTACTCCTTCCCTAGTCCCACCATGTCCTCCTGAGGAGTCCCCCGAACGGTTTTAACACAGCGTTGGGTACATCCTGCCTGAAGATGCGCAGGATTTTGAAGGCTCCGATGATGGAAAACAGATAGAGGAAGGCAGTAATGTGAGCCCAAAGAGAGGGGGTGCCCGAGAGGGACAGCAATCTGTCAGTCATGTTCCCGCAGCTGCAGCATACTGCCAGGTTTTCGACAGTGATGAGGAGGGAGGGGATGATGAGGTCACTGACTCTATGTGGGTGCCTGATAGGAGAGAGGAGGAGGAGGAGGGGGAACAGGCACATCTCCAAAGAGGCAGGATGCCCTTTAGGGCACAGCTTAAGGGCAGCACACCAACTGCATCACATCGCAGAGCTACGCCTGTGCAGGGCACTGCTGTGTCTCAGCATTACTGCAAAAGTTCTTTGGTGTGGGCATTTTTTGAGACATGTGCATCAGATCACATCGTTGCTATTTGCAACATATGTCTTAAGCGTATCTCGCGTGGCCAAAACATCACCCGCTTGGGCACCACATGCTTGACCAGACTTATGTCGACCTGCCATGCAGTTCATTGGCAAGCATATCTGAAAGATCCACACCAAAGAACAAAGTGGACCTCCCCTTGCCCCTCATCAGCTGGGATCTCCAACCCCACTATACCCTCAGTCCTCTCTGAAGCCTGCACTGATAAGACTGAAGGTATAGAATTTGGTGTGTCACAACCTAGTAGTACATGCGGGCAATCTACTATGGGTACACCAATGTACCAGCCAAATTTTCCTTCCACAAATGCTGCAGCGCCGAAAGAAGTACTCTCCCAGCCATCCACATGCTCAGCGGTTGAATGCTAGCTTAGTGAAATTGCTAGCACTTCAACTGCTGCCTTTTCAGTTGGTAGATTCTGCTCTCTTCCGTGAGTTTGTGGAATGTGCGTTACCTTAGTAGCAGGTTCCCAAACGGAAGGCGATTCTGGCTCTCTACCGCCATGTGGAAGGCAATGTCCATGCCTTGCTGGACAGGGCGGTCAGTGGTAAGGTACCGCTGACTCATGGTCCAGCAGGCATGGACAGGGACGTTACCTCTCTTTCACAGCGCATTGGGTGTAGGCTCAGAGGTGGTTGACGCCACGCCAGCCTAAGCCTGGAATGGTGGTTAGCGACAATGGCACCAACCTCCTCTCTGCCCTGCGACAGGGAAAACTGACCCATGTGCCCTGTTTTGCACATGTCCTGAATATGGTGGTGCATCGGTTCTTGGGCAGGTGCCCGGGCTTACAGAAAAGTCTGTGTGCATTTCCAAAGGTCATATAATGCCAGTGCTCGGCTGACAGACCTCCAAAGGGAATGCAACCTGCCCAAGAACCACCTAATCTGTGACATGCCCACCGGATGGAGATGCAGAGGGCCATCAATGAGTACCTGTGCCAATATGGCAGCAGAACTGGGTCAGGGGAGCTTGTTTTTTTTCCCACGCCAGTGGGCCTTGATCAGGGATGCATGCACTGTCCTGTCACCATTTAAGGAGGCCACGAGGATGGTGAGCAGTGACAGTGCATGCATCAGCGAGACTGTCCCTCTTATTCACATGTTGGAGCACACGCTACGTGGAATAATGGACAGGGCCCTTGAGGAAGAACAGAGGGAGGAAGAGGAGGACTTCCTTACCTCTCAAGGCCCCCTTTATCCAGACAGTGGTCCTGCTTGCCCGCCTAGCACACAGGAAGAAGACGAGGAGGAGGAGGAGGATAAGGAGGATGATTGTATCATCAGCATGGAGGTGGAGCCTAGCACTCAGCATCAGCACCAGCAGTCTTCAAGGGATCATTTACAGTCCCAAGGAACCCATGGACTTTTACGTGGCTGGGATGAGATGGCTGCGGATCCTGTCGTCCTCAGTGACCCAGAGGACTGTGCCCTGAATGCCTCAGCAAACCTACGCTGCATGGCCCCCCTGATCCTGCAAAGCCTGTGTAAGGATCCTCGTATTTGTGGTATCAAGGAGAGGGATCATTACTGGCTGGCAACTCTCCTTAATCCACGTTACAGGAGTAAGTTTGGACCTTATCTTGCTGTCACAGAGGGAGCAGAAGATGAAACATCTTTGGGAAGCCTTGCGTCACCAGCGTCTGGTTTACATGGTGCGGGAATACCTAGAGGCAAGATCAGACTTGGATACCTTCCCCACCGAAAATCCTCTGGCTTACTGGGTCTTGAGGATGGATCACTGGCCAGAGCTTGCACAGTACCCAATTGAGCTACTGGTTTGTCCTGCATCCATCGTTCTTTTAGTACTCACATTCAGTGCTGCTGGAGGCTTTGTGACCGATCACAGGGTGCGCCTCTTCACCGACTCCGTCGATCGACTGACCTTCGTAAAAATGAATCAGGCTTGGATTAACACCAGCTACCAAGCACCTGATGCTGATGTAACTGAATAATTTTTTGGAAGTGTCAGATCCCTTGGAGACTGCTTATGCTAATGCCAAATGACTATCCTGTCATGCTGACTGAATATCCTTTTCCTCCTCAATGATCTTGCTGATAGCTAGTATGAACATTGTTGGTTCTGGGCATCACCACCAGTGCCTAAGGCCCAATTTCTCTGCCCCTGTTTAACAGGGGCGTGTAATAACAATTTTTGATGCAATAGTTTGCATGTGGCTCTTCGCTGCTCTCCAATTACAGTATCTGTGAGGGGTTGCACTGTTGTGGCACCAGCATCAGTGGCTAAGGCCCAATTTTTCTGCCCCTGTTTAACAGGGGCGTGTAATAAAAAAATTTGATGCAATACTTTGCATGTGGCTCTTTGCTGCACTCCAATTACAGTATCTGTGAGTAGTTGCAGTGTTGTGGCACCAGCACCAGTGCCTAAGGCCCAATTTTTTTCCCCTGTTCAACAGGGGTGTGTAATTACAATTCGTGTTCTAATAGTTCACAGCAGGGCGTTCCAGTGCCCACCAAGACTAACTGTGAGGGCTTACAGTGTTGTGGCAACACCAACAACTAGGGCCCAAATTTCTGCAGAGTATATATACGTCAGGCCCCTACTTTCAAACATCCAACTTACAAACGACTCCTACTTGCAAACGGAAGGAGACAACAGGAAGTGAGAGGAAATCTACCCCTAGGAAGGAAAATTCTCTTCTGTAAAAGGTGTCTCCTGTCCACTGATACTTATCACCAATCCTTGTTTCACCAAAAAAAAAAACCTTTTGTCATTGGGACAGAAAGTTAGGTGCAATCTTCTGAACAGATGCACACAGACAGAAAAACAAATGTTGCAGGGGTAATAATAACCCTTCTCTATGTTTTCAGAAAAGCTTAAAAAATTATTTTATGGTTAAAGCTACACTTTAAAGAAGCACCAGTTGAAAATTACAAACAGATTCTACTTAACAACAAACCTACAGTCCCTGTCTTGTTTGCACCGCCTGTATACTGCTGTGCAAAGTATATAGGGCCAAAGGGGCTTCTAATGACCTGGGGGGGAGTGGTGGCAGGGAAACCCATGCTATTTTTTTCAGTGATTTTTATCCATATTGCAGGGACAAAACATTACATTAAAGCCGCAAGCAGTCTTAAATTACTTTTTTCTTATAGTAGTCTCATTTTGTGCAGGGACAGTTCTAAACACGTGCTACTACTATAGACACCCAGCAGGTACGATATTTTAAGTAATTTTTCATTGTTTTTTTTCACTTTAAGCATCATTAAAATCGCTGCTCCAGAAAAAACGCCCATTTTTTTTAAAAAAAATTCCATTGATACATGTTCCCTGGGGCATGTCCCGGGTCCCCAAACAGGTTTTTTGACAATAACTTGTATATTGGGCTTTAAAATTATGACTTTTAAATTCGAACGTTCAAGTCCCATAGACGTCAATGGGGTTTGATACGTTTGCGCGAACGTGAAGTCCGTTCGAAGGTTTGTGGTGCTAATAGTCAACATTTTTGCGAAGATGGTCACTGAGCTGGTGTCTAAGGTTCTTCTTTTTTCTGTTGGAGAATAGAGGTGACAGGGGAGAAGGCTCTGCGCATTTCCATTGTGGCAGGAGATAGATCAGTGTATAACTTAATATTGGCGTAAGGGTCTGGTAAGGTTTTTGCAGCTCTGGCAGTGGAGAGAATTTGTGCCTTGACATGAAAGAAGTGTATGCAGGCCAAAACATCTCTGGGGATGTCATCTGGGAGATGCGATAGTTTAGCAATTCTGTGGGCCCGATCAATCAATGTGTCATAAGCATTGAGGCGTGGGAGTAAGGTTGAGATGAGTTGTTGCGTATGGTGGTATTTCGTTCAGTTTGATCGACTCTGGGATGCCTCTGAATTTGATATTGTTTCGCCTTGAGCGGTCTTCTAAATCTGCTAATTTCATTTTGGTATGGTGGATTTCTTCCGTGTTGTACTCATGAGCGTCTAACAATTCGTTATGCGCTTTAGAGTTGTAACGGGATGACCTGTGACGCCCAGAGACTTTTGAGGGATGGGGGATACTCCTGTGCCAGCGGCCCTATGGAATCTTGGGTCTAAGTTCACCTTGTGCCCCTTTTGGGCATAGGGTAGCTAATAAATCATAATTCATGTATTACATGAGATGGGACATTAATAATAATTCATGTTTGCAGGATGTCTTGAGATATCACAAGTTGTTGGCTATTCAATGTGGGGACACATGCTTTTGAAAGGTGTTAATTGCATCTACTCCTAGACATTTAATTTTCCATTGTGTAAGACTGTAGAGGTGTTAATTCAGGTCTGCTCCTAAACTGTGTGATAACCAGGTTTAAAGCCTATTGATGCCCAGGTGGGAATACCTTTCTGTCAGAGACATACCGTCTATCTAAAGATGTGGATTACGTAGCAATCTTCTGTCAGGTGTATTGAATTAGCATGTCAATTATAGCCCGGTGCCAAAATGTCTGGATATTAATTAGTAATTAGCCTTAGTGTGTGATTAGGGGGGTGGAGACTTCATTGTCCCTTTGATTACTGTCATATGCTTGTAACTGCATAAAAACCTGAGAAGAAACCATTAAAGCATTCATTCATTTTGAAACCAGAAGATAGAGCTGTCAGTCTCATTTTATGGGGAATTGATATGGATCGTGTCTGCTGGATTGTCGGTGTGTCGGATAAGCTGTCTTGGGTGGATGGAAGGTCGTTAATGGTGGTGACCATTACAAGTGGTGGCACAGCAGTGGCATGATTCCATCGACAGAAGGACGGCTACAAGGACACAGGACAATGGAGATGGTGTATGAACAGATGAAGCTCTCTTCCCTCTTGGACTTACTGGAGAGCCGGGGCAGACCGGCCAGCAACCGTAAGAAAAAGGACATTATCGCAGAACTTGTTGAAATGGATAGACAGACAGGATACCCGAGGAAGAATTTTTTGATCGGGCTGTTAAACGTGGACTGGCACAATATGGTCCTAATTCGCCACCAGAGATCATAGACCGGGTTATAGCGGCTGTAGATGCCACCTTGCTACAGCAAAGAGGTGCTGCAGCAGCAGAAGTCACAGAAGCACCAACTGAAGAGAGAGGAGAGGTGCAGATACCAGTCTCCATGGAAGAAGAATTCCAAAGGAGGTTACAAGAGATGCGGATACAACACAGAGGACCAGTATCAGAGGAGACCCTGCTGGGATGGTCGGATGTGATTCATTGCCAACTGTGGAAGGAAGCGCTAGCTCTGGAGCAGCAACACCAAGGAAAGGTCCTGCCCTCCAACTATGTAAGGTACTGGCCACAGTATGATGTACGAATGCCGTTGTTGGGGGAACAACCAAAGCAGGAGTGGATAGCGGAGTTAAGCAGGCTGATCCGGGCAGAGATGCAACTGGACGAGAGCTACAGAGCCCTCCGGTGGTATGTAAATAGTGGTGACCGTTACAAGTGGTGGCACAGCAGTGGGATGATTCCATCGACAGAAGGACGGCTACAAGGACACAGGACAATGGAGATGGTGTATGAACAGGTGAAGCTCTCTTCCCTCATGGACTTACTGGAGAGCCGGGGGGCAGACCAGCCAGCAACCGTAAGAAAAAGGACATTATCGCAGAACTTGTCGAAATGGATAGACAGACAGGACACCCAAGGAAGAATTTTTTGATCGGGCTGTTAAACGTGGACTGGCACAATATGGTCCTAATTCGCCACCAGAGATCATAGACCGGGTTATAGCGGCTGTGGATGCCACCTTGCTACAGCAAAGAGGTGCTGCAGCAGCAGAAGTCACAGAAGCACCAACTGAAGAGAGAGGAGAGGTGCAGATACCAGTCTCCATGGAAGAGAAATTCCAAAGGAGGTTACAAGAGATGCGGATACAACACAGAGGACCAGTATCAGAGGAGGCCCTGCTGGGATGGTCGGATTTGATTCATTGCCAACTCTGGAAGGAAGCGCTATCTCTGGAGCAGCAACACCAAGGAAAGGTCCTGCCCTCCATCTATGTAAGGTACTGGCCACAGTATGATGTACGAATGCCGTTGTTGGGGGAACAACCAAAGCAGGAGTGGATAGTGGAGTTAAGCAGGCTGATCTGGGCAGAGATGCAACTGGACGAGAGCTACAGAGCCCTGTGGTGGTATGTAGCCCAAGAGTGCCCTTGGTCAGTGGATGACAGCCCCACAGAAGGCTATGACTATAATGGCCTGGGATTATTGTATTGGAGGATGTCCAGTGATCCAGACTTAGGGGATGATCGGGAGTGGCGCTTGGAGGACATAATGGAGCACAGAGAGGAGAAATTGAATATCTCAGAAGGCCACTGGTTACAGGAAGATTTGGAATTTCTTTCCATTCAGGAATGGGAGCTGGAAATCGCCTACAGACAGCTGTTGGAAACTGCTCAGCAGCAGGGTGGGGCTCCCGTTGCCTGGAACTGAGGAAATTTCAGATGACAACTATGAAATCCTGGCTGATGAATCGGCAGTGGAAAATCTGAAGGTTGCCATTCCCAAAGCTGAAGCGGATGATGTGGAGTTCCAGGGAGCCGGGGCAGTTAGCCCCTCTCTCCAGCAACAAGCTGAGGTGGTAAAGCTTTTACTTCCAGCTGAATCACTGGCAACAGAGCAGAGTGTCACGAGCCTCTGCTCCCAACTATTAGGAGAGGGAGTTCCTGTGATAGTGGATGGGACTGTGGTCTCCACTCACAGCAACCCATTAGAAGAGCTGGCAACAGAGCAGAGTGCCACAAGCCTCTGCTCTCAAATAACAGAAGAGGGGGTCCCTGTGGTAGTGGATGGGACTTGAGACCCGAGGACGTCCAGGGACGTCCTCGGGTTTGTGCAGTGATATCTGAATGATGCCTGCAGCTGCAAGCATCATTCAGATATCGCCGTCTTTAGCCAGTTCCGCCGCTCGATCGTTCTTCTAGGCAGCAAGAGGGGACGTCCCCCCCCTCCCGCCGCCATCCGGTGCTTCTCCGGGCTCTCCCGTGCCATCGGCCGGCGCTCGTTGGTGAAGCATAGAGATGACTGGTGACCAGACGGTCACAGTCATCTCTATGACCGTCGGAGGACCGGGCGCAACGTGATGACATCACGCCCGATATCCGGAAGTAAACATAGCCGCTATCGCGGCTGTCGGCATGTAATCGGTGATTTTTTTTCACCGATTTCATGCTTGTAAGCCTGTAGGAGAGATGTGGGGTCTTATTGACCCAACATCTCTGCATAAAGAGGACCTGTCACAGTGATTCCTATTACAAGGGATGTTTAAAACTCCCCTGTCCCGGTCGCTCGCATGCAGAAGCGAATGCGCATGCAAGTCCCGCCCACATATGTAAACATATGTGAACAGCCCCCACATAGTGCAACAATTCTAGCACTAGACCTCCTCTGTATCTTAAAAATTGTAACCTAAAATTTAAAGTGTCGCCTATGGAGATTTTTAAGTACCAAAGTTTGGCGCCATTCCATGAGTGTGCACAATTTTAAAGCGTGACATGTTAGGTATCCATTTACTCGGCGTAATATCGTCTTTCACATTATACAAAAAAAATTGGGCTAACTTTACTGTTTTGTTATTTTTTAATTCATGAAACAGTTTTTTTCCCTAAAAAAAGGCGTTTGAAAAATTATTGAGCAAATACCGTGCGAGAAAAAAAGTTGCAATTACCGCCATTGTATTCCCTAGGGTGTCTGCTAAAAAAAATATATATATAATGTTTGGGGGTTCTGATTCATTTTCCAGCAAAAAAATGTGATTTTTACATAAAGGAGAAAAGTGCCAAAATAGGCCCGGTAACAAAGTGGCTAATTAGTAATTAGCCTTAGTGTGTTATTAGGGGGGTGGAGACTTCATTGTCCCTTTGATTACTGTCACATGCTTGTAACTGCATAAGAAGCTGAGAAGAAACCATTAAAGCATTCATTCATTTTGAAACCAAAAGATAGATCTGTCAGTCTTATTTTCTGGGGAATTAATATCGTGTCTGCTGGATTGTTGGTGTGTCGGATAAGCTGTCTTGGGTGGATGGAAGGTCGTAAACGGTGGTGACCGTTACAAGAGTAATCCTGCAAGTTATCCTCCAGAGCATCTGAGCATTCTTCTAAACAATCTATCCTGTCATTCATTTGGGACATTGATATCTGAAGCTCCCTATGTAAATCTTGCTGTAATGTGAGGAACATAGATTTTAGCATTACTTCCGAGACGGTGTTGTCAGTGACAGGGATATAACCTAGTGAGGGAGCATTTTGGGATACGTGTGTCCCTGCAACAACAACGGACCATAGCTGATTTTTTGCCTGTGGCTCCTTGTTAGGGGAGTTTGCAGCGGAGGTAGCCAGTCTCTTACCCCTGTCCGTATGCTGCCCTTCTGAAGTGTTTTTTGGAGGGGGAGAGTGTCCATGCTTCCTCTCATGGAAGTTGTGGATGGGTCTCCTGTCGGATGCAGCGTTGCAGATCTAGCTGGCAGGCTCACAGAGTCAGAGTGGCTTGTGGTGCTGGAAATGCTGGCATCAGCGCCATCCTGGGGCCTTTGCATGACGGCGGCCGGTGGGTAGTAGTTTGTCAAACTGCGGGGGAATCGGCGGGTTGTAACGTTGCCTCATCATGCCCCGGTGTGTACCCAGTCCTCCCCTGCGCTGGGAGTGTGAGCTGTGGGGAGGAAAGTAGCAGTGGGTTGCCGATATCCAGGTTGTGGAGTGAAGCTCGGTCTTCAGGCATCCATCCTGGTCCGCAGAAGGCCACACCCCCTACGGCAGTTTATTCTAAGTGCGTTAGTGCACGTTTACTGAATTGAAGTGTGTTAGTGCACATTTTCGGCAGTATATATAAGTGTGTTAGAGCACGTGAATTGCAGTATATTGAAGTGCGTCAGCGTGGGCATGGCCTGGCGCGCAGCGTGAATGGACGTGTAGCTCCGGAGCTCCGTTGAACCCGGGACACCAGCGGCACACAGCAAGACAACCTCGCCCTTCCCGATTGCCTGTATTGGGTCTCGCCGAGAAACGCCGGGCGGATCGCAAACCCCAGCGCCTCACGGACTTCTACTTCCCGGCCGGGGAGAACGTAGGACAAGATGACGCCGAGGCCTTACACCTCCACATGGCCGGTCCAAAGCGAACGCTTCTGGCAAAGGTAATCCACCCCTATACAAGCCGTCCCCCACCGCAGCCTCCTCTCCCACTCACACCTTGTCCTCCTGCAGCCCCGCAAAGTCCAGACCAAGGCTGGAGGAGCGCAGATCGGGCCTAACCACGAGTCCGACGGCCAGCCAGGCCTCAGACTCCAGATATGACACGCGGGATCTGCCGGATTCTATTATATCCTACCCTACGCAAAACCAACCTGTGCTAGATACGGTATTAAAGGACATGCTTATATCTCTCAGAAGCACTTTACAGTCAGATATGGCAGCGTGCATGCACCGTATGGCTGGGGACATTCAGGAGATGGGGAGCAGAGTGTCACATATAGAGACTAGAATGGGGGAGTATGCCACTACAATAAACGACTTAGTCGACGCAAATGAAGAAAGGGAAGCTGATTCGGAGTGGATCAGGGCGAAACTAGCTGATATGGAAGACAGATCTAGGAGAAACAATATGAAAATAAGGGGGGTCCCCAAATCCGTCCTACAGCCTGATCTTGCTTCCTATGCAGCCACCATGTTTAAGGCTATTGTCCCTGATCTTACTGACTTAGAAGTCACGATTGACCGGATTCACCGATTACCAAAACCCCCTCACCTTCCTGACCAAGTGCCTAGGGACATCGTTCTTAGATTACATTTCTTTCATGTCAAAGATAAATTGATGTCCACTAGGGATGAGCTTTGAGTTCGAGTAGAACTCATGTTCGACTCGAACATTGCCTGTTCGCCGAACAGCGAACTATTTGGGGTGTTCGCGGCAAGTTCATGAAAACTTTAGAACCCTGTAAAAGTCTATGGGACTCGAACATTTGAAATCTACTTTAAGGAAATTTTTAGTTTTTTTTAGAGAAATACATGGCATAACAGACCAACATTTTTATTTATTTTTTACTTTAAGGATATTTATTAGGTTTTTTAGAGAAATACAAAACATTTGAAATCTAAAGTGCTCATTTTAAATGCTAATATGCAAGTTATTGTGACTGTATCAATGCAAAAAAAAGTTTTAAAAACTACAGTTTTTTTGGCACCAGTGATTTTAATAATTCCTTTAAGTGAAACAATAAGGCCTCGTACACACGAGGGGATATGTCCACTGAAAACGGTCCGATGGACCGTTTCAGCAGACATCTCCGCTCGTGTGTATGGGCTAGCGGACAGATTTGTCCACCCGACAGATTTCAAAGCAAGCTTTGAAATCTATCCGGTGGAATCTGTCCGCCCGACATGTCTGCTGGTTAGTACACTTACCAGCAGACATGTCGTCCCCCACCGCCGCCGCCGAATGGATTCGGCGCATGCGCGGAAGTGTTTAACTTCCTGGTGCGGTGACGTGGCGGTGATGTGGTGGCGTCAACGTCACCGCGCCGTCCGGCGGCGGGGAATTTGATCCGATGGTGTGTACACGCCATCGGATCAAACTCCCGATCGGACATATCCGATGGAAATGGTCCGCGAACCGTTTTCATCGGATATGTCCGATCGTGTGTACGAGGCCTAAAAGTTTGCCTGTAAAGTAGCACTTGTTTCCCATGCTTAGAACTGTCCCTGCACAAAGTGTAATTTCTGAAGGAAAAAAAGTAATTTAAAATCACTTGTGGCTATAATGAATTGTCGGCTCCCGGCAATACAGAGAGAAGTCATTCATAAAAAAAAAAAATGTGTGGGGGTCCACGGCATTTTTTTTAAATCATTTGGGGTGGAGTTCCCCTTAAAATCCATACCAGACCTGAAGGGTCTGGAATGGATATTTGGGGGGAACCCCACATAATTTTTTCTTAATTTGACACAGGGTTCCCCTTTATATCTATACCAGACCCTAAGGTGAGTGATTTTAAATGACTTTTTTCCTTCAGAAATTACATTTTTGCAGGGACAGTTCTAACCACAGGAAACAAGCGCTACTTTACAGGCATACTATACACCCCCCTAGGTACTAAACTTCATTTAAAGGAATATTTCAATTTTATTGTTTCACTTTAAGCATTGTTAAAATCACTGCTCCTGAAAAACCTTTTTTTGCATTGATGTATGTCCCCTGGGGCAGGACCCGGGTCCCCAAACATTTTTTAGGACAATAACTTGCATATTAGCCTTTAAAATTAGTACTTTAGATTTCAAACGTTCGAGTCCCATAGACTTTAACAGGGTTCTAAAGTTCACACAAACTTTTGGTCTGTTCGCAGGTTCTGGTGCGAACCGAACCCAGGGGTGTTCGGCTCATCCCTAATGTCCACTATGAGGAGACGGGAACAAATCCCTGACCAATTTCAAAACTTACAATTTTTTGCAGATTTATCCCAATATACGTTACAAAAACTGAAGAATCTGACCTCGGTGACTAAAATACTCCGCAATCATAAAATAATCTAGAGATGGGGCTATCCCACTAAGCTGTCCATCACAAAAGACAACCGTGAATTTGCAGTGGCATCCTTGGAGAAAGGTCTTGACCTCCTTAGGGAATGGGGGCTCCTACCCAACGCTAATGATGATCAAACGCTGACTAGCACACCTCAGGGAAGGAAGTCGGTTACCACCAAAAATGCTTAGACACATATGTGAATTGAAAAGGGGGATGTGTTGATTCTCTATTAACCTGAGGACTCAAGTCCCTGAGTTCTGGACTGCTCTCCCATGGTTGACTTTGACCCCCCTATGCGAGTTGCAGCTAATTGCTGCCACCAAAGAGCCTGTGCCCTTCCTATTTGTTACCATAGTTACGTTTTGACTGTTTTTTTATGTTTACTATTTTTCTTTTTCTTTCTCTTGAGTCGCGGATGGCTACAAACCGATGATTTTGTTTCTTCTCTACTCCACCCCCGCTGGACACAATTGGATCATACTTCGCTGGACCACTCCCAAGAATTCCTCTCTTACTGCCTGAACGAGTTAGTGCTTATGGAGACCATTCATCGTGCACCCACAACTCGGACTTCTAACTGTGAGTACTTCCCCTGTGCCACCACCTTGCTGGTTTACATTGAAGATAAAGAAACCTGGATAAGAGTGGGTTTGCGGAGAGTGAACTGCAGGGGTAGAAAATCCCCATTGTGCGCATATTACATTTTTATCTATAAACACCAAGGGGCTTAATCACCCTGTCAAAAGGAAATCCCTGTGGCAGGAGGCCCTGTCCCATGGAAGTGATGTTTTGTGTGCCCAGGAGACAAATTTTCACGCTTAGGCACCTCCTAGATGCTCACATAAAAATTTCCCCCATGTCTTTACAGCTAACGCTGACTCTAAGACCAAAGGAGTCCTAGTCGCTTTTCGGGACACAATAGCTTTTAATCTGCATACTGTAATTGCTGATCAGTTGGGCAGATATCTCATAATTGTCTGCGATAGGGATGAGCTGAACACCCCTGGGTTCGGTTCGCACCAGAACGTTTGAACAGACCGCGGGTTCGCACGAATATTTCGAACCCCATTGAAGTCTATGGGATCCGAACGTTCGAATTCAAAAACGGTAGTTTTAAAGACCAAAATTCAATTAAATGTTGGAAAACGTCGTTCAGAACCCAGGTCTTGCCCCAGGGAACATGTATCAATGGAAATTTTTCATGATGCTTAAAGTGAAAAAAAAAAATCCTTTAAATATCACACCTGCTGGGTGTCTATAGTAGTGGCACGTGTTTAGAAATGTCCCTGCAAAACATGAGAGGACTATAAAAAAAAGTAATTAATGCTACTTGCGCAAGTTCTGTGTGGCAACATTATGTCGAATATTTTAGCGGTAGTGGGGGGCCATTATTGTTTTGTGAAAGACAATTTTTAGAAAAAAGGGCACCCCTCAAACATACTGTAATTGGAGCGCAACAAGGAACCACGTGCAAAGTATTGCATCAAAAATTGTTATTAAGCGCCCCTGTTAAACAGGGGCTGAAAAATTGTGCCTTGGGCATAACACAACACTTGCAAACCCTCCCAATAACTCCAATTGGAGCGCAACAAGGAGCCACGTTCAAATTATTGCATCAGAAATTGTTATTAGGCGCCCCTGTTAAACAGGGGCTGAAAAATTGTGCCTTGGGCACAATACAACACTTGCAACCCCTCCCAATAACTCCAATTGGAGCGCAACAAGGAGCCACGTGCAAATTATTGCATCAAAAATTGTTATTAGGCGCCCCTGTTAAACAGGGGCAGAAAAATTGGGCCTTGGGCACAACACAACACTTGCAACCCCTCCCAATAACTCCAATTGGAGCGCAACAAGGAGCCACGCGCAAATTATTGCATCAAAAATTGTTATTAGGCGCCCCTGTTAAACAGGGGCTGAAAAATTGTGCCTTGGGCACAACACAACATTTGCAACCCCTCCCAATAACTCCAAATGGAGTGCAACAAGGAGCCACGTGCAAAGTATTGCATCAAAAATTGTTATTAGGCGCCCCTGTTAAACAGGGGCAGAAAAATTGGTCCTTGGGCACAACACAACACTGCAACCCCTCACAATAACCCCAATTGGAGTGCAACAAGGAGCCATGTGCAAAGTATTGCATCAAAAATTGTTATTAGGAGCGCCTCTGTTAAACAGGGGCAGAAAAATTGGGCCTTGGGCACAACACAACACTGCAACCCCTCACAATAACGCCAATTGAAGCGCAACAAGGAGCCATGTGCAAAGTATTGCATCAAAAATTGTTATTAGGCGCCCCTGTTAAACAGGGGCTGAAAAATTGTGCCTTAGGCACTGGTGGCGGAGCCCAGAAACACAACATTTCTTACTAGCTATCAGCAAGAAAAGTGAGGAGGAGAAGGATATTCCATCAGCAGCATAAGAGGACAGTCACTCAGCATCAGCAGTCTAAAAGGGATCCGACATTTCAACAAAAAGATATTATTCATTAATATCAGCATCAGGTGCTTGGTAGCTGGTGTTGATCCCAGCCTGATTCATTTTGATGAAGGTCAGTCGATCAACAGAGCCGGTGGAGAGGCGCACCCTGTGATCAATCACAAAGCCTTCAGCAGCACTGAATGACCGTTCTGAAAGAACACTGGATGCAGGGAAAAGCCAGTAGCTCAATTGCGTACTGGGCAAGCTCTGGCCAGTGATCCATCCTCAAGACCCAGTAAGCCAGAGGATTTTCGGTGGGGAAGGTGTCCAAGTCGGATCTTGCCCCTAGGTATTCCCGGACCATGTAAACCAGACGCTGGCGATGGTTGCTGGAACCGGTCAGACCTTGGGGCTGCAGACTAAAAAACTGCCTGAACGCATCGGTCAGACGACCACCTTCTCCACCGCCCCTTCTGTGACTCACCGAAGCCTCAGAAAGATGTTGTCCAGAGCCAGGTTTTGGTAATCCCCCCGGTTCTGGGAACGCATTGCACAGACCCTTCTGCAAGGCCTCCCGCAGAAGCTTCATCTTCTGCTCCCTCTGCGATGGCAACATAAGGTCCGCAACCTGACTCTTGTAACGTGGATCAAGGAGAGTAGCCAGCCAGTAATGATCCCTCCCCTAATAGCACTTACACAAGGATCCTTACGCAGGCTTTGCAGGATTAGGGAGGCCATGCAGCGTAGGTTTGCAGAGGCATTCGGGCCACAGTCTTCTGGGTCTCTGAGGACGACAGGATCCACAGGCACCTCATCCCAGCCACGTAAATCTCCACGTGCTCCTTGGGACTGTAAATGATCCCTTGAAGACTGCTGCTGCTGAGTGCTAGGCTCCACCTCCATGCTGCTGATGCAATCCTCCTCCTCCTCCTCCTCTTCCTGTGTGCTAGGTGGGCAAGCAGGACCACTGTCTGGATAAAGGGGGCCTTGAGAGGTAAGGAAGTCCTCCTCTTCCTCCCTCTGTTCTGCCTCAAGGGCCCTGTCCATTATTCCACGTAGCGTGTGCTCCAACATGTGAATAAGAGGGACAGTCTCACTGATGCATGCACTGTCACTGCTCACCATCCTTGTGGCCTCCTCAAATGGTGACAGGACAGTGCATGTATCCCTGATCAAGGCCCACTGGCGTGGGAAAAAAAAACTAGCTTCCCTGACCCAGTTCTGCTGCCATATTGGCACAGGTACTCATTGATGGCACGCTGCTGCATGTGCAGCCGCTGCAGCATGGCCAACGTTGAGTTCCATCTGGTGGGCATGTCACAAATTAGACGGTTCTTGGGCAGGTTGTATTCCTTTTGGAGGTCAGTCAGCCGAGCAGTGGCATTATATGACCTCCAAAAATGCACACAGACTTTCCTGGCCTGCTTCAGGACATCCTGCAAGCCCGGGTACCTGCCCAAGAACAGCTGCACCACCAAATTGAGGACATGCGCAAAACAGGGCACGTGGGTGAGTTTTCCTTGTCGCAGGGCAGAGAGGAGGTTGGTGCCATTATCGCTGACCACCATTCCAGGCTTCAGCTGGCGTGGTGTCAACCACCTCTCAGCCTGACCCTGCAGAGCTGACAAAACCTCTTCCCAGTGTGGTTCCTGTCTCCCAAGCACACCAGCTCTAGCACCGCATGGCATCTCTTGGCCTGCATTACTGCGTAGCCCCTCGTACGCCTACAGAGCACGGCTGGTTCGGAGAAAACCTCACCACAGGAAGAGGCCACAGAGGAAGAAGAAGAGGAGGGGGTGGAGGAGAGAGGTGTGTCACAAGCAGAAGTAGTGTTTTGGAGGCGTGGTGGCGGAACAACCTCCAAAACTACTGGACCTTGCCCTGCGTCCTTCCCAGCTGCCAACAGAGTCACCCAATGCGCCGTAAAAGACAGGTAACGTCCTTGTCCATGCCTGCTGGACCATGAGTCAGCGGTAATATGCACCTTACCACTGACCGCCCTGTCCAGCGAGGCATGGACATTGCCTTCCACATGCCGGTAAAGAGCCGGAATAGCCTTCCGTGAGAAAAAGTGGCGTTTTGGTACTTGCCACTGAGGTACTGCACATTGCACAAACTCACGGAAGGGGGGAGAATCTACCATCTGAAAAGGTAGCAGTTAAAGTGCTTGCAATTTCGCTAAGCTAGCATTCAACTGCTGGGCATGTGGATGGCTGGGATTGTACTTCTTTCGGCGCTGCAGCAGCTGGGGCAGGGAAATTTGCCTGGTACTATCAGTAGATTGACCGCTACTACTAGCTTGTGACACACCTATTTCTACACCTTCACTGCAGGCTTCAGAGAGGACTGGGGGTCTACTGGGGTTGGAGGTCCCAGAAGGGCAAGGGGGGGTACGCTTTTGTCTTTGGTGTGGGTCTTTCTGGTATGCTTGCCAACGAGCTGCATGGCAGGTCGACATATGTCTGGACAAGCATGTGGTACCCAGGCGGTTGATGTTTAGGCCACGCGAGATACGCTTGCGACATAAGTTGCAAATAGCAGGTACGATCTTGTGAACATGTTTCAAAAAAGGCCCACACCAAAGAACTTTTGCTGTACCGGTCAGACACAGCAGCGCCATGCACAAGCGCCGTAGATGTGTGCTGTAATGCAGTGGGTGTGACCTTAAGCTGACCCCTGAAGGGCATCCTGCCTCTTTGGAGATGTGCCTGTGCCTCGTCCTCATCCTCCTCCTCCTCCTCCTCCTCCTCCTCCTCTCTCCTATCAGGCACCCAGGTAGAGTCAGTGACCTCATCATCCCCTCCCTCCTCATCACTGTCAACAACCTGGCAGTATGCTCCAGCTGGGGGAACATCATCACTGACAAATTGCTGTCCCTCTCGGACACCCCCTCTTCCTGGGCTCACATCAATGCCTTCCTCTATTAGTGTTCCGTCATCGGAGTCTTCAAAACGCTGCGCATCTTCCTGCAGCATGTACCCAACACTGTATTGAAACAGTTCGGGGGACTCCTCAGGAGGACATGGTGGTACTAGGGAAGCATTGTGTGAAGCCATTGTGCAGAGGGAAGAGGACACCTTGGCAGCTGCTTTGCCAGATAAACTTTGATCAGTCTGTGTGAGAGAGGATGAGGAGGATGAGGACGGCTTGGCCATCCACTCTACTAATTTCTCTGCATGTTGAGGCTCAACACGGCCAGCTCCCGAAAAGAAGGACGAGCGGCCACTAGTGTTGCTCAAGAATATTCGCATTGCGAATATTCCTACGAATATTGCATATTCGAGTATTTGCGAATAACTCGAATATCGCGGTGAATATTCGCTATTGCGAATATTCGTATTTTTTCAAATTTATTTTTAAAACAGATCACATTCTAGTGATCTCCATCGACGTCTAAAAGCATTGCTGGTATGATTAGAGTCCCTGGGCCGAGTAGCTGAGGCGATCCTTTTATGTTGCCGAATATTCGCGAATACTTTCTCTGCCCTTCTTTTGCATCAGAGCCAATCAGAGTTCTCCTACCACAGTTGTCAGAGGTTAGCAACCTCCATAGCAACCAATAGGAACCTGCCTGCACGACCATTATATAAGATCACTCCCAGCAGTATTTCAGTGCAGATTCACAAGGTGGCTAGAGAGAGTGGAGTGTTTCTGTGCGTTTTTCCTGTGTATTGCGATCTTAGAGCTTAGCATTGTGCTTCCTATAGTGCTTTCAGTTCTGAGTTTCCTGTTTCTAAAACCAAATGCTTTTTTCAAAGCAAAAGACCCAACAGCTTTTCTAAAAGCTCAGATTTGTGTTGTTTTGTCCAGGTTAGTGTAGCTTAGTGTTAGATAGATTTCTGTGTAGTTAGTGTAAGTGTACATTTCTTTAAGGTAGCTTAGTTTAGTGTGTGTTTAGTCTCTGTGTGTTGTGTATAAAAACAAAAATAGCTTTAGTTTAGTCATATAAGTTTGTGTAAATAGAGTTGGTGTTTAGTGCATATTAGCTTAGTAATCCAGGAAATGATCTCCATTTTCGCGTGTTGTTCGCGCGCATGCGCATGCACGGACGAGAATTTTGCAATCAATTTCGCATTCGCATTAGCGAAATTTCGCAATTTTTTTTTTTTGATAAAATATCACGAATATTCGATATTAACGAATATTTCACGAATATTCTTCTATATATTCGTGAAATATCGCAAAATCGAATATGGTGTATTCCGCTCAACACTAGCGGCCACAGCCACGTGCTGAAGAGGATGCACCACATACACTACCAGCGTTACCTCTACATGCAGAGCCTGCTTGCCCTTGTGACACTCTGCCTCTCTTTGTTGTCCTTTCAGACATATTTATGCGCTCAGGTGGTATATAACAGCACAGGTGCGGTGACACTAACTGCGCTCAGGTGGTATATAACAGCACAGGTGCGGTGACACTAAATGTGCTCAGGTGGTATATAACAGCACACGTACAATGGCACTAACTGCACTCAGGTGGTATATAACAGCACACGTCCAGTGACACTAACTGCGCTCAGGTGGTATATAACAGCACACGTACAGTGACACTAACTGCGCTCAGGTGGTATATAACAGCATACGTCCAGTGACACTAACTGTGCTCAGGTGGTATATAACAGCACATGTACAGTGACACTAACTGCGCTCAGGTGGTATGTAAAAGCACACGTACAGTGACACTAACTGCGCTCAGGTGGTATATAACAGCACACGTACAGTGACACTGACTGCGCTCAGGTTGTATATAACAGCACACATACAGTGACACTAACTGTGCTCAGGTGGTATATAACAGCACACGTCCAGTGACACTAACTGCACTCAGGTGGTGTATAACAGCACAGGTGCGGTGACAGTAACTGCGCTCAGGTGGTGTATAATAGCACAGGTGCGGTGACACTAAATGTGCTCAGGTGGTATATAACAGCACACGTACAATGACACTAACTGCGCTCAGGTGTTATATAACAGCACACGTCCAGTGACACTAACTGCGCTCAGGTGGTATATAACAGCACACATACAGTGACACTAACTGCGCTCAGGTGGTATATAACAGTGACACTAACTGCGCTCAGGTGGTATATAACAGCACACGTCCAGTGACACTAACTGCGCTCAGGTGGTATATAACAGCACAGGTGCAGTGACACTAACTGCGCTCCGGTGGTATATAACAGCACAGGTGCGGTGACACTAAATGCGCTCAGGTGGTATATAACAGCACACGTCCAATGACACTAACTGCGCTCAGGTGGTATATAACAGCACACGTCCAATGACACTAACTGCGCTCAGGTGCGGTGACACCAAATGCGCTAAGGTGGTATGTAACAGCACACGTGCGGTGACACCAAATGCGCTAAGGTGGTATGTAACAGCACACGTGCGGTGACACCAAATGCGCTCAGGTGGTATGTAACAGCACACATGCGGTGATATCAAATGCGCTAAGGTGGTATGTAACAGCACACGTGCGGTGACACCAAATGCGCTAAGGTGGTATGTAACAGCACACATGCGGTGACACCAAATGCGCTAAGTTGGTATGTAACAGCACACGTGCGGTGACACCAAATGCGCTAAGGTGGTATGTAACAGCACACGTGCGGTGACACCAAATGCGCTCAGGTGGTATGTAACAGCACACGTGCGGTGACACCAAATGCGCTCAGGTGGTATGTAACAGCACACGTGCGGTGACACCAAATGCGCTCAGGTGGTATGTAACCGCACACATGCGGTGACCCCAAATGCGCTCAGGTGGTATGTAACAGCACACGTGCGGTGACACCAAATGCGCTAAGGAGGTATGTAACAGCACACGTGCGGTGACCCCAAATGCGCTCAGGTGATATGTAACAGCACACGTGCGGTGACACCAAATGCGCTAAGGTGGTATGTAACAGCACACGTGCGGTGACATCAAATACGCTAAGGTGGTATGTAACAGCACACGTGCGGTGACACCAAATGCGCTAAGGTGGTATGTAACAGCACACGTGCGGTGACACCAAATGCGCTAAGGTGGTATGTAACAGCACACGTGCGGTGACACCAAATGCGCTCAGGTGGTATGTAACAGCACACGTGCGGTGACACTAAATGCGCTAAGGTGTTATGTAACAGCACACGTGCGGTGACACCAAATGCGCTCAGGTGGTATGTAACAGCACACGTGCGGTGACACCAAATGCGCTCAGGTGGTATGTAACAGCACACGTGCGGTGACATCAAATGCGCTAAGGTGGTATGTAACAGCACACGTGCGGTGACATCAAATGCGCTAAGGTGGTATGTAACAGCACATGTGCGGTGACACCAAATGCGCTAAGGTGGTATGTAACAGCACACGTGCGGTGACACCAAATGCGCTCAGGTGGTATGTAACAGCACACGTGCGGTGACACCAAATTCGCTCAGGTGGTATGTAACCGCACACGTGCGGTTACACCAAATGCGCTCAGGTGGTATGTAACAGCACACGTGCGGTGACCCCAAATGCTCTCAGGTGATATGTAACAGCACACGTGCGGTGACACCAAATGCGCTCAGGTGGTATGTAACAGCACAAGCGCAGTGATACTATCTGTGCTCAGGTGGTATGTAACAGCACACGTGCAGTGACACTAACTGCGCTCAGGTGGTATGTAACAGCAAACGTGCAGTGACACTAACTGCGCTCAGGTGGTATGTAACAGCAAACATGCAGTGACACTAACTGCGCTCAGGTGGTATGTAACAGCACAAGCGCAGTGACACCAACTGCGCTCATGTGGTATGTAACAGCACATGTACATTGACACCAAATGCGCTCAGGTGGTATGTAACATCACATGTGCAGTGACACCAAATGCGCTCAGGTGGTATGTAACAGCAAACGTGCAGTGACACCAACTGCGCTCAGGTGGTATGTAACAGCACACGTGCAGTGACACAAAATGCGCTCAGGTGGTATGTAACAGCACAAGCGCAGTGATACTAACTGCGCTCAGGTGGTATGTAACAGCAAACGTGCAGTGACACTAACTGCGCTCAGGTTGTATGTAACAGCACAAGAGCAGTGACACCAACTGCGCTCAGGTGGTATGTAACAGCAAACGTGCAGTAACACTAACTGCGCTCAGGTGGTATGTAACAGCACAAGCGCAGTGATACTAACTGCACTCAGGTGGTATGTAATAGCAAACGTGCAGTGACACCAAATGCGCTCAGGTGGTATGTAACAGCACACATGCAGTGTCACCAAATGCACTCAGGTGGTATGTAAAAGCACACGTGCAGTGACACCAAATATGCTCAGGTGGTATGTAACAGCACACGTGCAGTGACGCCAAATGCGCTCAGGTGTTATGTTACAGCAAACGTGCAGTGACACTAACTGCGCTCAGGTGGTATGTAACAGCACACTTACAGTGAAACCAAATGCGCTCAGGTGGTATGTAACAGCACACGTGCAGTGACACCAAATGCACTCAGGTGGTATGTAACAGCACATGTACAGTGACACCAAATGCGCTCAGGTGGTATGTAACAGCACACGTGCAGTGACACCAAATACGCTCAGGTGGTATGTAACAGCAAACGTGCAGTGACACTAACTGCGCTCAGGTGGTATGTAACAGCACATGTACAGTGACACCAAATGCGCTCAGGTGGTATGTAACAGAACACGTGCAGTGACACCAAATGCGCTCAGGTGGCATGTAAAAGCACACGTACAGTGACACCAAATGCGCTCAGGTGGTATGTAACAGCACAAGCGCAGTGACACCAACTGCACTCAGGTGGTATGTAAGAGCAAACGTGCAGTGACACCAAATGAGCTCAGGTGGTATGTAACAGCACACGTGCAGTGTCACCAAATGCGCTCAGATGGTATGTAATAGCAAACGTGCAGTGACACCAAATGCGCTCAGGTGGTATGTAACAGCACACATGCAGTGTCACCAAATGCACTCAGGTGGTATGTAACAGCACACGTGCAGTGACACCAAATACGCTCAGGTGGTATGTAACAGCACACGTGCAGTGACGCCAAATGCGCTCAGGTGGTATGTTACAGCAAACGTGCAGTGACACTAACTGTGCTCAGGTGGTATGTAACAGCACACTTACAGTGAAACCAAATGCGCTCAGGTGGTATGTAACAGCACACTTACAGTGAAACCAAATGCGCTCAGGTGGTATGTAACAGCACACGTGCAGTGACACCAAATGCACTCAGGTGGTATGTAACAGCACATGTACAGTGACACCAAATGCGCTCAGGTGGTATGTAACAGCACACGTGCAGTGACACCAAATACGCTCAGGTGGTATGTAACAGCAAACGTGCAGTGACACTAACTGCGCTCAGGTGGTATGTAACAGCACATGTACAGTGACACCAAATGCGCTCAGGTGGTATATAACAGCACTCATGCAGTGACACTAAATGCGCTCAGGTGGTATGTAACAGAACACGTGCAGTGACACCAAATGCGCTCAGGTGGCATGTAAAAGCACACGTACAGTGACACCAAATGCGCTCAGGTGGTATGTAACAGCACAAGCGCAGTGACACCAACTGCACTCAGGTGGTATGTAAGAGCAAACGTGCAGTGACACCAAATGAGCTCAGGTGGTATGTAACAGCACACGTGCAGTGTCACCAAATGCGCTCAGATGGTATGTAATAGCAAACGTGCAGTGACACCAAATGCGCTCAGGTGGTATGTAACAGCACACATGCAGTGTCACCAAATGCACTCAGGTGGTATGTAACAGCACACGTGCAGTGACACCAAATACGCTCAGGTGGTATGTAACAGCACACGTGCAGTGACGCCAAATGCGCTCAGGTGGTATGTTACAGCAAACGTGCAGTGACACTAACTGTGCTCAGGTGGTATGTAACAGCACACTTACAGTGAAACCAAATGCGCTCAGGTGGTATGTAACAGCAAACGTGCAGTGACACCAAATGCACTCAGGTGGTATGTAACAGCACACGTGCAGTGACACCAAATGCGCTCAGGTGGTATGTAACAGCACAAGTACAGTGACACCAAATGCGCTCAGGTGGTATGTAACAGCACACGTGCAGTGACACCAAATACGTTCAGGTGGTATGTAACAGAAAACGTGCAGTGACACTAACTGCGCTCAGGTGGTATGTAACAGCACATGTACAGTGACACCAAATGCGTTCAGGTGGTATGTAACAGCACTCGTGCAGTGACGCTAAATGCGCTCAGGTGGTATGTAACAGAACACGTGCAGTGACACCAAATGCGCTCAGGTGGCATGTAAAAGCACACATACAGTGACACCAAATGCGCTCAGGTGGTATGTAACAGCACACGTGCAGTGACACCAAATGCGCTCAGGTGGTATGTAACAGCACAAGCGCAGTGACACCAACTGCACTCAGGTGGTATGTAAGAGCAAACGTGCAGTGACACCAAATGAGCTCAGGTGGTATGTAACAGCACACGTGCAGTGTCACCAAATGCGCTCAGGTGGTATGTAACAGCACACGTGCAGTGACGCCAAATGCGCTCAGGTGGTATGTAACAGCAAACGTGCAGTGACACTAACTGCGCTCAGGTGGTATGTAACTGCACACTTACAGTGAAACCAAATGCGCTCAGGTGGTATGTAACAGCAAACGTGCAGTGACACCAAATGCGCTCAGGTGGTATGTAACAGCACATGTGCGGTGACACCAAATGCGCTCAGGTGGTATGTAACAGCACACGTGCAGTGACACCAACTGCGCTCAGGTGGTATGTAACAGCACACGTGCAGTGACACTAACTGCTCTCAGGTGGTATGTAACAGCACAAGCGCAGTGATACTAACTGCGCTCAGGTGGTATGTAACAGCAAACATGCAGTGACACTAACTGCGCTCAGGTGGTATGTAACTGCACAAGAGCAGTGACACCATCTGCGCTCAGGTGGTATGTAACAGCACATGTACATTGACACCAAATGCGCTCAGGTGGTATGTAACATCACATGTGCAGTGACACCAAATGCGCTCAGGTGGTATGTAACAGCAAACGTGCAGTGACACCAACTGTGCTCAGGTGGTATGTAACAGCACACGTGCAGTGACACAAAATGCGCTCAGGTGGTATGTAACAGCACAAGCGCAGTGATACTAACTGCGCTCAGGTGGTATGTAACAGCAAACGTGCAGTGACACTAACTGCGCTCAGGTTGTATGTAACAGCACAAGAGCAGTGACACCAACTGCGCTCAGGTGGTATGTAACAGCAAAGTGCAGTAACACTAACTGCGCTCAGGTGGTATGTAACAGCACAAGCGCAGTGATACTAACTGCACTCAGGTGGTATGTAATAGCAAACGTGCAGTGACACCAAATGCGCTCAGGTGGTATGTAACAGCACACATGCAGTGTCACCAAATGCGCTCAGGTGGTATGTAACAGCACACGTGCAGTGACACCAAATGCGCTCAGGTGGTATGTAACAGCACACATGCAGTGACGCCAACTGCGCTCAGGTGGTATGTAACAGCAAACGTGCAGTGACACTAACTGCGCTCAGGTGGTATGTAACAGCACACTTACAGTGAAACCAAATGCGCTCAGGTGGTATGTAACAGCAAACGTGCAGTGACACCAAATGCACTCAGGTGGTATGTAACAGCACACGTGCAGTGACACCAAATGCGCTCAGGTGGTATGTAACAGCACACGTACAGTGACACCAAATGTGCTCAGGTGGTATGTAACAGCACACGTGCAGGGACACCAAATACGCTCAGGTGGTATGTAACAGCAAACGTGCAGTGACACTAACTGCGCTCAGGTGGTATGTAACAGCACACGTACAGTGACACCAAATGCGCTCATGTGGTATGTAACAGCACTCGTGCAGTGACACCAAATGCGCTCAGGTGGTATGTAACAGCAAACGTGCAGTGACACTAACTGCGCTCAGGTGGTATGTAACAGCACACTTACAGTAAAACCAAATGCGCTCAGGTGGTATGTAACAGCAAACGTGCAGTGACACCAAATGTGCTCAGGTGGTATGTAACAGCACACGTGCGGTGACACCAAATGCGCTCAGGTGGTATGTAACAGCACACGTACAGTGACACCAAATGCGCTCAGGTGGTATGTAACAGCACACGTGCAGTGACACTAACTGCGCTCAGGTGGTATGTAACAGCACACGTTCAGTGACACCAAATGCGCTCAGGTGGTATGTAACAGCACAAGCGCAGTGACACCAACTGCGCTCAGGTGGTATGTAACAGCAAACGTGCAGTGACACCAAATGCGCTCAGGTGGTATGTAACAGCACAAGTGCAGTGACACCAACTGCGCTCAGGTGGTATGTAACAGCACACATGCAGTGACACCAAATGCACTCAGATAGTATGTAACAGCACACGTGCAATGACACCAAATGCTCTTAGGTGGTATGTAACAGCACACGTGCAGTGACACTAACTGCGCTCAGGTGGTATGTAACAGCACACGTTCAGTGACACCAAATGCGCTCAGGTGGTATGTAACAGCACAAGCGCAGTGACACCAACTGCGCTCAGGTGGTATGTAACAGCAAACGTGCAGTGACACCAAATGCGCTCAGGTGGTATGTAACAGCACAAGTGCAGTGACACCAACTGCGCTCAGGTGGTATGTAACAGCACACATGCAGTGACACCAAATGCACTCAGATAGTATGTAACAGCACACGTGCAATGACACCAAATGCTCTTAGGTGGTATGTAACAGCACACGTGCAGTGACACTAACTGCGCTCAGGTGGTATGTAACAGCACACGTTCAGTGACACCAAATGCGCTCAGGTGGTATGTAACAGCAAACGTGCAGTGAAACTGTAACGGTCACCAACGCTTACGACCTTCCATCCAACCACGACAAGCTTATCCGACACACCAACAACCAGGCAGACATGATCCATTCCATTTCCCAGAATAAACGAGACTGCGCTCCGTTCTCTAGTTTCCAAAATGTATGAATGACTTTATTGGTTTTCTTAGCTTGCTTATATATCCAGTACAGCATAATACAGTTCATCACAGGACAATGCAGTCCCCACCCCCCTATTCACTCACTGAGGATAATTCTTTAATTGGTAGCTAGACATGACGGCACCGCATCATCAATAGAGTTCAATTAACCTTGAATAATAACACAGACATCTAGTTGAATAAGTTATCTAGACAGCTTTATCACACAATGGCAGAGTCTTGTGAGAGTGGGTGCAATCAACACCTTCAACGGAATGTCTTCACAGTAAATAGCCAACAGCTTAAGATATTTTAATAGGGGGGGCGCATGCGCGGCGCTGAGCGTGATGGACGCCTGAGGCTGTAGCTCCGCTCCACCAGGGACCTCGATCGCTAATAGAGGGTCATTAACAGCGAGTTTTCAACCTATTTTAGCACCCCTCGAACCGCATTTGAGTAGTGCATGCCGTCGAAGAGAAAGAAGACCCAGGGCCTGGCTCAACACACTCTCACACACTATCTCCTCCGTGCACGGGAGCAGAGAAGCATGTCGCAAGATGGCGCCGCGGATGAGCCAGGCCCGCCGTTGCAGGCCGCATCGCCACATCCATCCTCAGCTTGGCAGCAGACACCCTCTCGTGAGTACCAATCCGGGCTCTCCAAAGCTGATCTCGATGCCAGCCTGGAATCAGTGTACAAGAAGCTGGCCACTAAGTTACAGACGGAACTACATAAGACATTCCACACCCTATCGCAGGAGATCGCGGCCCTCGGTTCAAGAACCGATCTCCTGGAAACGAAGCATGATGAGCTGACTTTGGCCTATGGGGATCTGAGCAGGGAATACGATGCGCTGTCTTCAGCATTTACCCAGATGCGGTCCCAAATTGAGGACCTTGACAACAGAAACAGGCGCCATAATCTGCGCCTGCGCGGCATCCCAGAAACGGAAACCGAGCTTATCCCCACAGTTATTAGGCTCTTTAAGTCCCTGCTTCTGAACTGTGACTCTGCTGCATTTACATGTGACCGTATCCACAGGGCACTTAGACAGAAGCCCCCCCCTGACAAGCCACCGAGGGATATAGTCCTCTGTATGAAGGATTTTCTTTTTAAAGAGGAGATCCTGAGAGCAGCCCGCCTACAACAGCGAATCAAGCTGGATGACCATATTGTTCAGATTTACCCGGATCTATCACCTGCCACCCTGGATAGGCGCAGGAGCATGAAAGAAGTCACATTGATTCTCCAATCAGCTCGGATTCGATACAAATGGGGATTCCCCTTCAAGCTGACGATTCCTCATAATGGCACGACGTATGTAGCGATGAATCTTCTGGAGGGTCAGGAGATCCTAGTGAAATTGAGGCTTATGGATGCAAACACGATTCGCCGCCCTCCTTCGACACCCAGACCTGTTCCGATTTGGCAGACTCCTCCTCCCAGCAGGGACAGACGGAAGATTCGATATGATGTTGGAGACGGTAATAACAACTAGTCTTGCCTGCAATCTTCGATGCGGCCCCTGTCAAATTCAATTTCGACGGCTACTACATTTTGGAAAGTACTTATCATTTTTTTTCTGTTTTGAATATCTTTTGTGTGGTTCTCTGTGGCTCTTCCTCTGGTGTTGGTCCCACGGAGCCGTAGCATGTCCTCCCCACTCGGCTAAACTAGTTGTAGTTTCACCAGACAAGTGACTGTACTTTGTGCCTTGATTGCCTGGATCTGCTGGGTTTGAGACCTAGGGCCAGATTCAGGTAGATGCGCGCATCTTTTCGCCAGCGTAGCACAACGCATATACGCTGACGCAAACTAGCGAGTGAAGTACAGCATTCACCAAGCGCATGGCCGTTACTTTGCGATGGAGTAACGAAGATGCGTTGGCGCAACCGACGCAAGTGGAAGTGGGTGTGATCATATGTAAATGATGGGCGGAGCCCAGCGCAGAGGCTTACGTTCAGCGCATCATCCACGGAGCATGCGCAGTGAGTGAGGCTTCACTCGGCCCCCTGTGCGCATGCTCACAACTTCCGTCGGCACCACTTCACGGGAAACGTCAGCGCAATGTGTTCCGTTGCGCGTATAAAAGCGCCAGCGGAAGCTCCATTCCGGCGCAAAAGTATTTCCGTTTCCCCCACCCCAGGGAAGTTACTTTTGCACTGTGATGGCTGCTCCCGCTACCCCCAAAGAGAGGTGGAACCTCAATTTCAACTCCCAGGAGGTGTCTGTTATCATCTCGGCTATGGAGACTTTTAGGGCCAGATTCAGCAACACTTGCGCTGGAGTATTTCGATATGCGCCGCGTAACTGTGAAGATGCGCCGTCGTTTCTATGTGCCCGTACCCACCAAACTAGATGCGCCCAATAACGGGTCATTTGCGACCGGCGGAACGTTCCGACGCCAGAGTATCGTCAGCGCTTAATTTCGCTTGGCGCATCAGTCGCGCCTATTGATTTCCCCTGCAAATATGCAAATGAGGGATTTTTCCCAATTCACAAACGGATTAGCACCATACGCTGGCTACATGCGCCGCGCGTATCTCGTCCGTCCGGCGCAAAGTTATTTCTACAAAAGGCTGCTTTATCTTTACTCCAGACGGTCAGAGGTCAGCAGGAGAGCAGCTACAGCAGCGTTACCGACGATAGGAGCTAGCTGAGCACCCCCACTTGCAGGACAACACCTCTGTCCATGCTTGTCTGTCAAATTTTACAGCCATGGAGGAAGACATCATAGGTCTCCATAGCCGAGATGACGGCTGACAGCTCCTGGCCTTTAGAGTTCAGCTTTCTCCTGTGTGTTTGCGGGGAACGGGAGCAGCCATCTCAGAACAAAAGTAACATCACTGCGGGGGAGGGGGAGCAGGATATACTTTAGTGCCGGAATGGCGCTTCTACGGGCGCATTTTTAAACGCCCAACGGAAGGCATTGCGCTGACGTTTCCCGTGAAGTGGTGCCGACGGAAGTTGTGAGCATGCGCACAAAGGGGGCGAGTGGAGCCTCACTCACTGCGCATGCTCCGTGGTTGATGCGCTGAATGTAAGCCTCTGCGCTGGGCTCCGCCCATCATTTACATATGATCACACCCACTTCCCCTTGCATCGGGTTACGCCAGCGCATTATCGTTACTCTGGCGCAAGTTTACGCGCAACTGCTATGTGAATAACAGTACTTGCGCTGAAAGGGTCGTCAGAGTAACGTAAATGAGAAGCGTTACTCTGGAGCAAAGATGCTCTGATCTACCTGAATCTGGCCCTTAATGAGTTCCTCCACGGCCAAAAAAGTCGGAAGACCAGCCGGGAGAGAAGGCAGGGCATCCTGGAGACCATTGCTGGCAGGGTGAATGTGTTGGGGTACTCCACCCGGACTGCTGGTGATATCCAGAAAAAAATTAATGACCTGCGGCGCAAGATCCGTGGCAAGGTGGCCACCATCAGGAGGCATGAGAGGGGCACGGGTGGTGGACCCCCATGTCCGGTCAGCCTGACCACGGAGGAAGAGGTGGTCGTCCGCTGCCTGGACAGGGAGCAGTTGGAGGGGGTCCCTGGATATGACTCAGTGGAGGAAGGCTCCAGGACAGGTAAGTGATTTTTACCCCCTTTTTGGTGTGTTGCATATGGGGGGGGTACATGTGCCAAGTGTGTGGGACCACCCAACATGTGTCTGCTTTGTGTCATCCACAGATGACGGAGCTGGGCCATCATCTGTTGGCAGCCAGTCCACCCCATCCCCCCAACGGCATCTTGTGCCCGAGCCCATGGGTGGTGAAGAGATCGAGGTGGAGGAGGAGAGTGCCCACACCTCACCTGCAGAGGTCGTTGAGGAGCAGCCTGTTGTGGCAGAGCAGGACATAATATTATTTTTGGAGGAGTCCTCCTCTTCTGCAGGGCCCTCTCAGATCCCCTTCCCCATCATAGGAAGCCCCTCAAGGGCGACTCCATCCCCCCGGGGACAACCATCTACTGGCCCCAGGAAGGTCACCTGTAAGACCAGGGGGGTGTCTGATCTGGTCCAGGACACGCCAGGCAGACGCAGCAAATGGGGGACCTGGACAGAGTGGCTGACAACCTGTGCTCCGTGGCCCAGATATCCAATGCAGTGCAGGATGTCAGCTGCAACTGCGCTGCAGTGGTGACCAGTCTGGGGGAGGTGCAGGGTGATATAGGCACCTCACTGCAGCCGTCCAGGCAAACACTGCTGCCATTCGGGACCAGGGGAGGCAGAGTCGGCGGGCCCAGCATTACCAGGTCACCCGGCAGCTCAGGATGCAGGCCCAGCAGCTCAGGGTGCAGGCCCAGACCAACACGTACCTTGTACCTCGGCCGGATTGCCGTGGCCTTGGAGGGTATGCAGGCCACTCCTGCCAGGAGTGGCCCACCCGGGGATCAGCCACCTTCAGATGCCCCCCCACCCCCACCCACTCCATCCAGGCAGCTGAGGAGCCAGAGAGGGGCCACCAGAAGGAGCCCCCGGCATCCCAGATGATTTATTTTTATTTTATTTTTTCGGAATGCTCAGGATATGAGATTTTTATTTTCTTGATTATTAATGCTCAGGACATGAGATTTTTATTTTATTCTTAATGCTCAGGTTATGAGGTTTTTTTTTGTGATTGTGCTCAGGTTATGAGTTTTTTTTTTGTGATTATGCTCTGGATATGAGATATTTTATTTTTTGATACTGCACACGTTGCAGTGTGAATGGTGTGTGAATGTGAGGGGGTGGCACTCCTGCCAGTAAGGGGTGTCACCCTCGGCCGTGGTGGAGAAGTTATCCCCACGGCTGTGTGAATGACGTGTGAATGGTGTATGAATGGACAGAGACATCATTGGGGCCTTGACGCTGGCGTTGCTGCTCCCAAGTCCTACATGCTGGACTTGGGCTAATCCAATGTGATGTGGATGTGGTGTGTGTGATCTAGGGACATCAGTGGTGTGCATGCGTGCATTGTCTGTGTGATTAATGTTTTGGTTTAGTGTCCAAAGATGCCTACGGCGAGGACCCTCCTGACTGCTCTTCCATCAGCTGAATGGGTCTCCTCTGGCAGGGGGGGGCTGTCTGGTTGGGGGGTCAGGTCATCACGTATGTCAATCTGCAGGCCTTTTCTCATGGCAAAGTTGTGCAGAATGCAACATGCACCGATGATCTGACACACAAAGGTAGGGGAATACAATAGGGCCCCCCCAGACTTATCCAGGCAGCGGAAACGGGACTTCAGGAGCCCAAATATTTGTTCCACCACTGCATGGATTTTGATGTGTGCTTCATTGTATCTTCTCTCTCCTCTGGTTTGGGGGTTCCGGAAAGGTGTCATGAGATGGGGTCCCAGTGCATATGCAGAGTCACCTGTAAGGGAAAAGACAGGAGGATGTTAGTCATGCATATGCCACTTGTGATGTGTGCATCATGGGAGGGGATAGTCATGCCTGCCACCCATGTCACTCACCAACCAGCCAGCTGTCCCCATACATGTTCTGCTCGAATTCTGCTGGGATGGGGCTCTGACGGTATATGAAGCTGTCATGGCTGGACCCTGGGTGTTTGGCACGGACGTGCCATATGAGGCGTTGGACATCAGCTATCACCTGTACGTTGATGGAATGTCAATGCTTCCGATTGCGGTATATGTGCTCTGTGGCACTGGGGGGCTGTAGGGCCACATGTGTGCAATCAATGGCCCCCACAGTGCGTGGGAATCTGGCAATTCTGTAGAAATCTGTCATTGCCTTCAGCCGCAGCTCCTCAGTGGTGGGTCTGATGAACTGGTTGGACATGCGTCTGAGGATTGCAGGGACAACCTGGTGCACACATCTGCTCATGGAGGACTGTGACATCCCAGCCACCACTCCACTTGTACGCTGGAATGATCCACTGGCAAGAAAATGAAGTGTTGCCAGGACCTTCACCAGTGGCTGCACTGCTTGTGAGCGGTGTGTCTTGCTGGTGATGTCATCCTGCAGGGTTGTGGTTAGTTCAAGTATTGCATCAGGGCTGAATCTGAAGAGGCGATACACCTCCCTCACCCCCATGCCAAAGAGGCTCATGCGCGTGCGGTATATCCTCTCACATGGCCCGCTCCTCCGTACCGGGGGACCCATCAGTAGTGCTAGGACCGCGACTGCCCCTGGCATGTTGGCACACAGAGGTGTTGTCCTTGCACGTGTGGTTGTTCAGCTTGCTATTTTCGTCGGTAACGCTGCTGCTGTAGCTGCTCTCCTGCTGACCTGTGGCCGTCTGGAGTAAAGATAAAGCAGCTAATTGTAGAAATAACTTTGTGCCGGACGGACGAGATACGCGCGGCGCATGTAGCCAGCGTATGGTGCTAATCCGTTCGCGAATCGGGAAATCTCCCTCATTTGCATATTTGCATGGCACATCAATAGGCGCGACGGATGCGACGAGCGAAAATATACGCTAACGATACTCTGGCGTCGGAAAGTTAAGCCGATCGGTAAAGGCCCGTTTTCTGGCGCATCTAGGTTTGTGGGTACGGCCGCGGAGATACAACGGCGCATCTTGACAGTTACGCGGCGCATATCGAAATACTCCAGCGCAACTCTACCTGAATCTGGCCCCTAGTTGTCTCGTTCTTTTTTTGGAACTCTTGTTATCAGGTTGAGATCTTATCTACCTGATCCAATTCCTATGTTCTTTACTGTGATTCTTGGACTTTTTTTGCCATTTTTCTTTATTTGTACTCAGAGTCTCAGGTAATCGTGCTAGGGAAAGGACTGAGGGGAAACAGGGAAAACGACCTGCGAAGGGAAATGACCTGAGGTATGCCGGGGTCACGTGGTCGGTATGCCTAAAAGGGGGCATACCCAAGTAGAAGTAAAAGAAGAAATAGCAATAAAAAGGGGATGGGTGGGTGGGCCACCAGAAAACCGACGCCCAGAAGGAGGAAGGAGGGTGGGTTTAAATACCTCCCGACTCCTCCTACAAATGCAGGCTTGACCTGCAGTCAGCCTTTAAACTTGTACTCAGAGTCTCAGGTAATCGTGCTAGGGAAGGAACTGAGAGGGAAAACAGGGAAAACGACCTGCGAAGGGAAATGACCTGAGGTATGCCGGGGTCACGTGGTCAGTATGCCTAAAAGGGGCCAAAAAATAACACAGTAGGATGAGCTAGGGAAGGGATTGAAATGACAGTTACTGAATGTACCACAAGCCCCTAATACAAGAATGCCTGTGACTGACATGTGAACTGGGATATGTCTGGAAAAGAAAGCTATCTACCGCCCACCTAATTCTTCAACAACCAGAAAACAAACCCCCTACGAATAGCAGCAGAAACTGCACCTGTACTGAACCATGGCCCGGAGTGAATGATGAAGTGCTACCCTAGATAGGAAGCAGGTAATGACTAAATGTCATGCCCTGTGCTAGCAGGGAAGGGGGTACTAGGGAAAAGGAAAAGTGGCCTATCCCTGAGTATGTCCGCAACGGTCTAGCGCCCAGAATGTCCTGGACCCAGCTAAACCCGTTTGAAGCTGCAAGTGGCAAAAGAAAGCAAACGCAAGTAGGTACTGGCATGTTTGTGAGAAAAGAACCCAGGATACCGAGATAGGAACGCCTGGAAGATATCCCAGGCCGAGTCACCGGGCTGTATTGAAAAGGACTTGAAGATCAAGCTTCGTCTATGACAAAATCGGAATATACAAGGAGGGTGCACAACCATGTGAAGAAACCTGTAACTGGAGAAGGATGGATGAAGGCACAATCTGCGATATCTGCTGCCCGTGACATGAACTCTGCAAAGAAGCAAGACATTGTTAAACAAAACCAACAAGCCCCAACTTACCTTAGGAAAAGAAAAAAAAAAAAAAAAAAACCCTACCTCCCCTTACCCCTACCTACGTAAGTGTCCGTGAAAAAAATGACACATGCAGTGATGTAGAGCAGGACAGAGAGCGTGTCAGTCTGCGGAACTGACGAGGCTGAGCAACCTGAGGCAAAGCAGGCCAACGGAAAACGTACAAAACACTCAAGCCTAACAACCTGAAGACATGTCGGGTAGGTGACACAGTAAGTGACGAGATTACGTGACGTATGAAAAATGTAAAGAAAGCCGTGAGAAGCGATGAGGGGACTTGCCACCGCACAAGCCAATTATAAGTCACGAACATCTCAATCCGACAGTACCTGTAAATCGTGACAAGTAAACGGCAGTGGAAAGTGGTCATGAACTAACGTGGGGATAAGAACGTGACATGTATGCCCAGACTGTGCAAATAAATGTAGGTAAGTGTGGGACTAGAGCAGCTGGCATGAGAACGTGACAACCCCATGAATAGCAAAGGCCGAGCGATCTGTGGCGTAGCAGGCAAATTAAAAACGTACACTCAGGCCCGATGAACCTGAAAACGTGTCAGGTTATTGTATGCGAAATGCAAAGCCAGGAAGAATGAAACGTGTGAGAAACGGATGAGGAGACTTGCCACTGCACAAGCCAATTAAAAACGAAACATCTCAAATCGGAATATACAAGGAGGGTGCACAACCATGTGAAGAAACCTGTAACTGGAGAAGGATGGATGAAGGCACAATCTGCGATATCTGCTGCCCGTGACATGAACTCTGCAAAGAAGCAAGACATTGTTAAACAAAACCAACAAGCCCCAACTTACCTTAGGAAAAGAAAAAAAAAAAAAAAAACCCTACCTCCCCTTACCCCTACCTACGTAAGTGTCCGTGATTGACACATGCAGTGATGTAGAGCAGGACAGAGAGCGTGTCAGTCTGCGGAACTGACGAGGCTGAGCAACCTGAGGCAAAGCAGGCCAACGGAAAACGTAACACTCAAGCCTAACAACCTGAAGACATGTCGGGTAGGTGATGTAAGTGACGAGATTACGTGACGTATGAAAAATGTAAAGAAAGCCGTGAGAAGCGGATGAGGGGACTTGCCACCGCACAAGCCAATTATAAACGAACATCTCAATCCGACAGTACCTGTAAATCGTGACAAGTAAACGGCAGTGGAAAGTGGTCATGAACTAACGTGGGGATAAGAACGTGACATGTATGCCCAGACTGTGCAAATAAATGTAGGTAAGTGTGGGACTAGAGCAGCTGGCATGAGAACGTGACAACCCCATGAATAGCAAAGGCCGAGCGATCTGTGGCGTAGCAGGCAAATTAAAAACGTACACTCAGGCCCGATGAACCTGAAAACGTGTCAGGTTATTGTATGCGAAATGCAAAGCCAGGAAGAATGAAACGTGTGAGAAACGGATGAGGAGACTTGCCACTGCACAAGCCAATTAAAAACGAAACATCTCAATCCGACAGTACCGTACACGTGACAGGTACCCAGCAGTGGAGGGCGGCCACGAACTAACATGTATGCCCAGACTATGAAGATGGAATGTGGGTAAGTGAAGGACTGGTGCAGCTGGACTGAGAATATGACAACCCATGAATTGCAAAGGCCGAGCAACCTGAGTAGCAGGTAAATTAAAAACGAACACTCAGGCCCGATGAACCTGAAGACGTGTCAGGTTAATGTGTGAGGCATGCAATGCCAAGATGTATGAAACGTATGAGACACGGATGAGGAGACTTGCCACTGCACAAGCCAATTAGAAACGAAACATCTCAATCCGACAGTACCCATAGATGTGACAGGTAACCAGCAGTGGAGAGTGGCCATGAACTAACATGTATGCCCAGACTACGAACATGAAATATTGGTAAGTGTAGGACTAGTGCAGTTGGACTGGGAATGTGACAACCCGTGAATTTACCAAGGCCGAGGAATCTGTGGCGTGGCAGGCAAATTAAAACATACACTCAGGCCTGATGAACCCGAAGACGTGTCAGGTCATTGTGAGAGATGAAAAATGTCAAGATGCATGAAACGTATGAGAAATGGGTGAGGAGACTTGCCACCGAACAAGCCAAATAAAAACGCTCATCTCAACCCGTGAGCACCCATATACGTGATGAGTGACCCCCCCCCCCCCCCAGTGGTGAACGCCAAGAATCAAAATGAACCTACCAATGCTACCAACTAGAAAACCTTCCCACTGAAACCTGCATGAAAAACGTAATTTGCATGAAATGCACACACGTGAGCACATGAATAGCATGGGAAACAAAAACATGAGAAACGTATTAATGTGATAAGCAAACATTGTTATGAAAAGAACATGAATAGCATGAGAAACGTGATGTAAAGGAAAGTAGAAACGTAAGATTGAATGAGAAACAGAGAAACATGAACATGAATGCATGAAAAGCGATTGCATGAACAACGTGAGCCCCCGAGAACATGAGTAGCCAGAGAAACGTGTGCACATGACGACCTTGATCGCATGAAAACATGAAACGCGACCACACAAGGACATGACTAGTATAAGCCACGTGGTGCACGAGAACATGAACCATGAGAAACGTGATCGCCTGAGAACCTACCATGCGAAAACGTAACGCATGATAAACGTGATGCATGAGAAAATACCACGAGGAATGCAATCGCATGGGAAATGCAAGAGAAACGCAATCGCAAGAGAAAAGCGACCGTATGAGAAATTGCCTGAGAAAAGTGACCGCATGAGAAAAGTGACCGCGTGAGAACGCAACACATGAGAACGCAAACCCATGAGAACGTAAACACATGAGAATGTAAACACATGAGAATGTAACACATGAGAATGTAACACATGAGAATGTAACACATGAGAACGCAACACATGAGAACGCAACACATGAGAATGCAACACATGAGAACGTAACACACGAGAACGTAACACATGAGAATGTGACACATGAGAATGTGACACATGAGAAACGTAATCGTGTGAGAACCTCCCATGTGGAACGTAACTGCACGAGAACTACCATGTGAAACCTGGTCGCATGGGAACGCAATCGCATGTGAAACATGGTCGCATGGGAAACGCAATCGTATGAAAAACGCAAGAGAAACGCGATCGCATGAGAAATCGCATGAGAAACGCGACCGCATAAGAAATGTGAACGCATGAGAACCGTGAATGCCCGAGAAACGTAACCGTGTGAGAACCTACCATGTGAAACGTAACCGTACGAGAACTACCATGTGGAACGTAACCGCACGAGAACTACCATGTGGAACGCGGTCGCATGGGAAACGCAATCGCATGGGAAACGCAATCGCATGGGAAACGCAATCGCATGGGAAACGCAATCGCATGGGAAACAGCAACCACGCGGGGAATTGCAACCACATGAGAACTACCATGCGAAACGCAACCACATGGGAAACGCAACCGCATGAGAACTACCATGCGAACCTAACCGTGTGAGAAAATGACACAAGACCCGTAACGCCGCGAGAACATGATCGCATTGATACTAGGATGCGAAACGTGATCGCATGAGCAAAGCCATGAGAAAACCGCATGAGAACTATCATGCGAAACGAAATCGCATGAGAACTACCATGTGGACGTAAAAGCATGAAAACATGACCGTACGAGACGCGTGATCGCACAAGGTCATGACTTGCAACATGGGAAAACGTGACACCTGAAACATGATAGAATCTGACTAGCAGCATGAAAAACGTGGATGCACGTGAATCTACCTGGCACATGAAACATAATAGCATGAGAAACAAACACGTGAAAATGGAAAATATGAGAAACATCGCAGCATGAGGAACATTAAATATAAAACATACCGTAAGTGACTAAAACACATGCTCACTGAGGTCACTACCCGAACCCCTACCCTCCAACCAAAGTCCTAAGACCGGGGGAGATGCGCATGGAAGCCCACTGCTGCGATGAGGAGAAGCTGGGGAAGGGGGGGTGAGCACAACACATCACCCCATGCAAGGTTCCCAACTAGTGAGGGGGCCGAGCGGGTGACGTCAACGGAGTGCGATTCCACTAACAGGCTGTGAAATGAGCTTCCTGATGGAAATGTGTGAAAGAGACCGTATGACAACACTCACCAGGGGCTGGGTCCACGACAATGAACTTGCTCGAGCCCGTGTGTGTGGGGCCGAACAAGATCGTGCTGTCGCCGGAGGAGGTGATGCCTCGACAAACACCAGATAAGGGGGCCGTCTGACTGACTCATCAGACCTGTATGTGTGGAGCGGGTGACGCCGAGACAATAGATAGCGCTGCCGCCGGAGACAGGAAGTTTCAACCCAGAACAGAGCAGATGGGGGTAGCTGGTCACCCGTAGACCTCCCCCTAACAATACCTGAACCCCGTACGAGAAAGCGGGGAGACTCGGAGCCCCCGTTGCCGCCGCCCATCCTCCTGGCTGAGACGAAAACCCGGAAGTGACGTCAGACCGGTCGCACCGGAAATGATGCTGCAGGTACAGCAAGGCTGCCACCAGAAAACCGACGCCCAGAAGGAGGAAGGAGGGTGGGTTTAAATACCTCCCGACTCCTCCTACAAATGCAGGCTTGACCTGCAGTCAGCCTTTAAACTAATTTTGTCTGTTTTTTTCTGTATTTTACTTATTTTTTTTCAGGTCAGTTTTGCTTCAGTTGGAATGTTCATACCTATAACCGTAGTTGGGCCTATACTATGCTACTGTCTATTCTGTTTGGTTTGCCTGTGTTATATGTGATCTCCGTCAGATCCAAGCTTATGGCAGTGCCCCTGACAGGTATCTATGCTGTTTGGGCCCTTTGCATGACATTGGACCCTCAACTATTGGTACAGTTTATAGCGAAATTCTTCTTCCCTCATGCCTATTTCATGTATCTCACATAATGTGAAGGGCTTCAACTCCCCGGTTAAGCGGCGTAAAGCCTTTGACATGTACAAATTGCTGGGTGCTAAGGTTATCCTCATTCAGGAAACCCATTTTGCTCAATCCTCCCACCCCAAATTCTCCCACAGACAGTTTCCTCAGGCATTTTATTCACTCCATTCCTCTAAATGTAGGGGCGCTGCCATTTTCTTACATTCCTCCTTTCCCATGGAGGTCAAACAGGTTGTTAAAGATTCAGAAAGTAGATATGTCATTATTAGGGGTCTGGTGAACAACAAAGAATTGACGATTGCCAGTGTCTATGACCCTAACGATGCCCCTGTTTCTTTCTTTACCTCCTTTTTTGCCCTCCTGTCTAAATATGGATCCCCACATATGATAGTTGGAGGGGATTTTAACTTAGTTGCTAATGCTACCCTGGATAGATGTACTTCAGCTATGACCGCTAGAGCCTTCCCCAAGACCTTGACTAGGTGCCTACTAGACCACCAACTGGATGACTCATGGAGGGCCCATAATGTAGGTGTCAGGGAGTTTACCTTTTATTCTCACCCTCACAACAGCTCAGCTAGGCTGGATTATATATATGCCTCTCCAGTGCTTTTGGCCAACTCCTCGTCCTCCGCAATACACCCCTGTGTCTGGTCGGACCATCAGGTGGTTTCCATCACCATGAACTTCATCGGCCTAGCTCCGGCTCCTTTTACCTGGAGGCTGAACGAGGCGCTTCTCTCAGACACAGTGGTTGAGTCGGAAGTGGCGAATGCCATAGTAGAATATTTCACGCTTAACGCTATTCCCGATACCCCATTCTCTACAGTCTGGACTGCTCACAAGGCGGTAATCCGGGGTAAGCTTATCGGCATTGCCTCGACCCGTAATAAACTGAACAGGCAAAGGATTGTATCCCTCTCTGCAGAGTTGGACCTTCTATATAAAAGAACTGATTTCCTACACTTAGAGTCGACCAGGCAACTGATTGACCAGAAAAGTTTGGAGCTTGATACTTCGCTCTCGGGTAGAGTGGAGAAAGCTTTGAGGTGGTCAAGAGCTCGGTTCCTGCTTCATGTAAACACTGCCTCTTCCATGTTTGCGAGGAAATTGAATCAGCTCACACGTCCCCCGCATGTACATAGGCTAGAGGTGGGTCCTGGTCGGACCTCCTCTCTCCCACAGGAGGTGCTCCAACATTTTAAACATTTTTATTCCTCCCTGCTTGTGGCTAGGCCCTCGGAACCTTCTGTGCAGAAGGATCCCTGGTTCCAAGCCCTTCCTATCCCCTCCCTCTCTTCTTCACAACAAGAGAAATTGAATGCACCCATCACACTTGCGGAGGTTTTGGGGGTTATTAAATCACTGAAGACGGGGTCGGCCCCGGGTTCCGATGGGTTTTCGTCGATTTATTATAAAAAAATTGCCGAGCCCCTTTCCACTAGATTAGTTCAACTGTTTAATGGTGTGTTACAGGGTGGTTATTTCCCCGAAGAAATGTTGCTTGCAAACATGTCCCTGATCCCTAAGCCCAACAAAAACCACACTCTCCCTCAAAACTATAGGCCCATTTCGGTCATTAATAATGACCTGAAAATCTTTTCTAGGGTTATGGCGGATAGGCTTGCTGAAGTGATCTCCTCTCTTATTTCCCCATACCAGTCAGGCTTCATCCCCCACAGGCTTATCACGGACAACATACGCTTAGCAACGAACGTTATCCAGGATGCCAACCTTTTTTTGCGTAAACTTTTTTTATTAGGCCTAGACATTCATAAGGCATTCAACAGTGTCTCCTGGAATTATCTATCTACTCTTTTGCCCCGGATGGGCCTCCAGGGGGAAGTTTTCCACGCATTCCAGGCCCTGTATCAAAACCCCAAGACTCGAATCCGAATCCCAGGGTGCAGCTCGGAGTTTTTTAGTTTAGGAAGGGGGACTAGACAGGGATGCCCGCTTTCCCCCCTGATTTTTACGCTTTCCACTTGAACCCTTGGCTATCGCTATTTTAAATAACCCTGACATTCGAGGCTATACCAAGGGCACATCCACTTATAAATTCTGTATGTATGCAGACGATGTTTTGATGTTTCTCACAGACCCCTTGCTTTCTTTGCCCCCCCTGCTGTCCACTTTGACCTCCTTTGCGGTGATTTCGGGTCTTTCAGTCAGTGTTTCGAAATCGGTGGCCCTCCCAGTCGGTTTCTCGCCCAGGGAGTTGGAACATCTGAAGCAATCTTTTTCGTTCTCATGGGCTGTTGATTCTCTTCCATATCTGGGCATTGACCTGACCGGAGATTACCGCAAACTGTTTAATGCTAATTACCCCAAAATGCTATCCAAGCTTAGGCAGCTGCTAAAGCTCTGGGCCCCTCTACACATTTCCTTTCTTGGTAGGATTACGGCCCTTAAAATGACAATTCTCCCCAAACTCCTTTACCTATTTCGCTCCCTCCCTGTTAGACTTTCCAAGTCCTTTCTGTTAGACTTCCAATCTCAACTTAATAGGTTTATATGGCAAAATAGGCCCCCGAGGTTTTCCAAAGATATTTTATATCGTCCAGCGAACCAGGGGGGTCTGGGAGTTCCCCCAAATTTGGCTTTACTATCTGGCCAGTAGGTTCTCACAGCAGGCTCAATGGAACATAGCCAACTCTAAGGTCCCATGGGTCAGATTTGAGAAAGACTCGATCTCCCCCTTTTATCTCCCGGGTTTGCTGTGGGCCTCTGGTAGGTCGTGGCCAGGCTTGCGTTCTAAGAACGTGATTGTGGAGGAAAGTTTAAAACTCTGGGGGGACTATAAGAATACATTTAAACTGGTCTCAAAGACCCCTCGTGGTGCCTCTTTCTTTGGGGATCCCAGATTCCCTTCAGCCTTTGATCACCCAGACTCCTTTGGAATCTGGTGGGACTGTGGCCTAACACAGCTGGAGCACTTTCTGGTGAACTCCACATTTGTCACGTTTTCCCATTTACAATCACTGCACCCCCTTCCGACCAGCGAATTTTACCATTTCCTGCAGATTAGACACTTTTTCCAGCGACACTATTCTTTTCCGATGACTGGCTTAAGCTCCACTTTTGAGGATATCTGTTACTCGGCCCCTAGATAAAAAGGTCTCATATCTGGGGTCTACAGACTACTGGACTCAGAATCCGAACCCGCTCTGCTGAAATACAGACAGGACTGGCAGCGGGAACTTTGCTTAGATGACGATGACTTCGACTGGGCGGAAGGTTGGGAAAACATGCGTAAGTGCACCAAGTCACTGACAGTTAGAGAAACGGCAATTAAGCTGCTCACGAGGTGGTACTACACGCCTCTCAGACTTAGTAAAATATTCCCCCAGTCCTCCCCCACCTGCTTCAGAGGTTGCCCGCAACAGGGCTCCTTTTTCCATCTATTCTGGGAGTGTGAGTTATTGCGTCCTACCTGGAGGGCAGCACTGGAGATGATTGATGTTTTGGCAGGAGAACATGTTACCCTGACTTTTAGGCATTGCCTTCTTTTCCAGTCCCTGCCTGACATCTCTAAGCACCTTATGAGGTTGATACACTCCGTATGTCTTGCAGTTCACTGGACTGTTGCCCTACACTGGAAAAAGCAGTCGGTCCCCTTTCCACCGATAATTACTCGATTAGACCAGATGAGGCTTTCTGAAAAAATATTTCATACTCTACATGACTCGATCACGACTTTTGATGCTAAGTGGAACCCATGGTTTCTATATAGACTCCCAGGTTAACTGACCTTAACTTTATTTTTGATTTGATTTTCTTTTCTTGTTTCTCTTTTATATGTTTTTTTTTTTGTATTTAAATTAAGCGCGCCCCCGTGTCGATCGAACTGCGCATGCGGCGGCCTCAAAAATAGCCCAGCTCACTTTGGAAAAAGTGAATGAAACCGACGTGAGCGTCGTTTACGTAAATCCCTATTCGCGAACGACTTAGTAAAACAACTAAACCGATGGAAAAAGACGACGCTGACCCGACGCCATACTTAACATGGCAACGACAGAACTTCATAAGGTTACCCCTCATATAGCAGGGGTAACCTTACGCGGACGTAAACGTCGTAAACGATGACGGGGCGGCGTAAAAACGTTCGGGAATCATCGGATTAGGCTCATTTGCATAGGCAAATGAGAAATCATCATAAAGGCCACCTAGCGGCCAGCGATGTCATTACATCTACGATCCGACAGTGTAATTGTTTTACACATGTCGGATCTTTACTGTATCTATGCGTAAGTGATTCTAGGGATCACACGCATAGATACCCTGTAAAAAAAACAGAGATACGACGGTGTTTCCTACGAAACGCCGGCGTATCTCTTTTGAGAATCTGGCCCACTGTGTATCTATCTATCTATCTATCTATCTATCTATCTATCTATCTATCTATCTATCTATCTATCTATCTATCTATCTCTAACTCACTGTCTGTCTGACTTCTCTCTCTGAAAGCAAGCCGGAACACACTACACGAGGCCTTTTGTAGTGTGGGGCGTGTTCTAAAGCCCTGAGCCCTAATTGGCCAAAGCACCCAGGCTTTGGCCAATTAGGTTTCTTCGTTTTTTGGGCGCTGTGATTGGCCAAGCATGCGGGGTCATGGTGCATGCTTGATCAATCATCAGCGTGCATCGCCGCAGTGAATTATGGGTCGTTTTGCGTCACACAAATTTGGCGCGAACGACCCGTTTTGTTCGTATTTCGACGAACAATCGAACGGCCGATGTTGGAGTCGAACATACGTTCGTTTCGAACATGAAGCTCATCCCTAGTAGAGTGGATTACCAAGTCGTCCCCATCATCCTCATCCTCTCTCACCCAGGCTCAGGGTACTTTGTCTCGCAAAGCATCTGCCAACGCGGCCTCTTCCCTCTGCTGAAATGGCATCAGTCACTCTTTCCCTAGCCCCACCATGTCCTCCTGAGGAGTGCCCCAAACTGTTTGACCACAGTGTTGGGTACATGCTGCAGGAGGATGCGCAGCGTTTTGAAGGCTCCGATGATGGTACACAGCTAGAGGAAAGCAGTAACGTGAGGCCAGAGAGAGGGAGTGCCCAAGAAGAACAGAAATCTGGCAGTCATGTTCCCCCAGCTGCAGCATATTGCCAGTTTTTCTACAGTAATGAGGAGGGAGGGGATGATGAGGTCACTGACTCCACGTTGGTGCCTAATAGGAGAGAGGAGGAGGCACATCTCCAACGAGGCAGGATGCCCTCCAGGGGCTGTCTTAAGGGCAGCACACCGACTGCATCACAATGTAGTGCTCCGCATGTGCAGGGCGCTGCTGTCTCTCCACGTTATTTCAAAAGTTCTTTGGTGTGGGCATTTTCTGAGACGAGTGGATCAGATCGCACCACTGCTATTTGTAACATATGTCGCAAGTGCATCTCGCGTGGCTAAAACATCACCTGCTTGGGCACCACATGCTTAACCAGACATATGTCAACCTGCCATGCAGTTCGTTGGCAAGCGTACCTCAAAGACCCACACCAAAGAACAAAGCGGACCTCTCCTTGCTCCTCATCAGCTGGGAACTGCAACCCCACTATATCTTCAGTCCTCTCTGAAGCCTGCACTGATAGGAATGAAAGTGTAGAATTAGGTGTGTCACAGCCAAGTACTTGTGGGCAATCTACTATTGGTACACCAACATCAGATTGTACCAGGCAAATTTCCCTGCCCCAGCTGTTGCAGCGCCGAAAGAAGTTCTCTCCCAGCCATCCACATGCCCAGCAGTTGAATAATAGCTTAGCTCTCACCTTAGTCTGCTCACCCCAGGGATAGAGAGAGCAGGAAAAAAAGGGAAGAAAGGCGCACCAGCCTAGTGCATTACCACTTGACACTTTATTTGATGGGAAAAGTATTAAAAACTACTCACAAACAGCAGATTGAGCAGGCTTGTCAACAAAATGTAGGTGAATTCCCTTCGGACCACACTCCACAATGGGGGGATGCGAGGAATATGTTACTGCCGGCTGATGCGTTTTGAGGCGTCTAGGGCCTCTTCATCAGAGCTCTCATACGAGTCGGCTCTCCCCAGGGTCAGTTCAGCTAGGCAGGGTCCTCCCATCTCCTTCCCTTCTCCAGGGAAGATAACAGGTAAAGCCCTGTTCTCAGGGCCATCCACTGGGACCGTTGGCGGAGGTCCTTTTCAGGACAAGCCACTTCAACCATCCGAACATTACGGCTCTCCCCTGTCCCTTTTTCCCTTCTTCTGTACCTCCACATGTACTCTTCTGTACCCCCACATTACCATCACCATTCAGGGCATCCCCCCATCACCTCCCCACCGCAATTTCCGCCTTTTTCGGCCGTCTCTCCAGACATCCGTGCCAGCCTGTGGAGAGTCGCAGTGGCCGTGATCTAGGAAAGACCACGGCTTCACCCGCGGCCTAGCGTCGCGCCACGCCACTTTCCCACACCCAGCAAGCTCCACCAAACTGCCCAAAAAGCCCACCCCTACCCCAGAAGGACACCTACTCTTCCCGGTTACCGTTCTAGCCTTCCCCGGCATCACCGATCGACCCAACTGACAGCCCCCAGCCTGGATCCTGCTGCCTGATCGACGGCCATCTTGCTACACGCAGCAACGAGGGGACCTCTCATCCCCACTCCCCCCTTCTCAACACAAATAGAACTTGATCCAGGGTTTTACCCGATCGCCTCTCTAGTTGTCAGGAAGAATTTTTTTTGTCCCTGCCGCAGCATATTGGCACAGCTCGGCCAGGGTTTTTTTTTGCCTTCCTCTGGACCAAGTCCGGAGAGAGGATTCAGCCAATCTTCTCTCCGTTGCCCTTGAAACCCCCCCCCCCCCGGTGTATGGCGACTATGGTGAATCTGCAATATTCTGCAGAAACCATTTGGGGTCTGAGGCGATCCGCCACAATACTACCAGCCACCACCAAAAAAGCCCTAAGAATTGAGCGACTATTGCGAATTGATCGACGATCGACTGTCAAAAATTTCAGCCATTTACCCCAGCCTAAGCACATATCATGCGCTTTGATCAACACAAGATCGGCAGTAAAACACTGACCAGAAATCTATGATTTCATTTTACAATACGATTTATTTTATTATAGAGAGCTGGCTCACAGCCGACTGTAACACCATTCTAGGTGAACTGGTGCCAGAAAACTATTGTATTATAACCGAAAACAGAATAGGGCAAAGAGGATCACTAAACCAGTCCTTCAAAACCCTCTTCCATTCATGGAAACCCTTACTCTGCAACTGCAAACAAATTCACAGGAGACCGTCCGCATTCTACTCTGCTATAGACCACCTGGCCCAAAATCGCAGCTTCTACCATCATTGACAGAGTTTATCTCCACTTACACCCTTAACAGCAAACACCTTTTGCTGCTCGGGGATTTCAACCTCTGGGCCAACTCCTCCCAAGATCCCGTTGCCGACGCCTGTATTGACCACCTGGAAGGATTAGGTCTACAGCAACTAGTATGTGGGCCCACACATGCTTCAGGTCACACACTCGATCTTATTTTCAGACAAGATCTGGAAATAAACATTTTGGAAAATGAACCGTTGCCATGGACAGATCACCATGCAATTAAATTCACAATTTCCAAAATCCCCCCTTTAACGAAAACGTCAAAACCAAGTGACAACACACTGGACGAGATGTCAGAAGAAGCTCAATTCGGAAACTCTTCAAAACCACATTAAGGAAAAAAATAAAAACAATTCAACCATGTCAAACGGCCTCAGAAACACTGGATGCCATAAACAGAGCCCTATTACAGTCAGCCGACTAAATAGCGCCAAAACGTAAAACTTGCCTCTGGAAAAACAACTCCAGCTGGTTTAACAACCAGCTGTCGTTACTGAAGCAAGAGCGCAGAAGGGCGGAAGCTGCCTGAAAAAGAAGCTCTTTAGAGGAAAACCTCACCATCTACAAGGCAATAACAAGAAAATACCACAAAGAAATCTTCAAAGCCAAGAAAAATTACTTTTCTAAGGCTATCAACAGCGCCCTAAACCGCCCCCTCAAACTCTTCAAGCAGGTCACTCAGACCATGAATCCAGGATGTCTTGAAGCCCCTAATTCGGATACCCAAGAATTTTGCAATGAATTATCGGATTACTTCATTAACAAAATTCAGAGAATCCAGGAAAGCATTCAGCAAAACATTACCCCCCCAGAGCCCCCCCACAATTATTCACACAATACCCATAGAAATTCACAACAAGCAGGAAAGTTCGCTCTGGAACCCGTCTCCAGCGATGCCACTAAAAATATCATCGGTACTTTGCGAAACAGCACAGCGCCAAATGATATTATCCCCACCAAACTGCTAAAGGAATGTGCAGACATCCTGGCACCTCCTATCACGCAGCTTATAAACCAGTCTTTCAAGGAAGGCATAGTGCCCTCCCAGTTGAAAGAGGGCATAATCCAACCCATCTTGAAGAAACCCACCCTGGATTCCAAGGACCCAATCCACTGCCGTCCCATAACAGGCCTAAATGTTCTCTCCAAGGTAATGGAGAAAGTAGTGGTACAACAGCTGCAACAGCATCTAGATACCCATAACCTACTTGATCCATTTCAATCGGGTTTCCGTCCCGGACACGGGAAGGAAACAGCATTGCTCAAAATATGGGACGACTCTCTCGAGGCCGCAGACGAAGGAGAATCTTGTCTTCTGGTTCTGTTGGACCTAAGCGCAGCCTTCAACACTGTAGACCATAAACTATTACTGACTCGGCTAACTGAAGTAGCCAAAGTCGCAGAAGGTGATTTATCTTGGTTCTCCTCTTTTCTGGAAAACCGATCACAAATAGTGAAATTGGGACCTTTCACTTCAGAGAAACGCACAATGTTGTGCGGAGTCCCTCAAGGATCGCCTCTGTCGCCGGTGTTGTTTAACATCTCTCTTCGTCCTCTCTTTGAAATCATCAGCAGCCAAAAACTGCTTTATCACTCATATGCAGACGACACGCAACTGTATTTCCGCATTTGCAACAAAAAGGATCACCACCTCAATCTAGAGATATGCCTCTCTTTGAAAGAAAACTGGATGACAAAGAGTTATCTTAACTGCTTGCCGACCGCCCACCGCAGTTATACGGCGGGACGGCGGCACTGCTACGCGGGAGCACGTAGCTCTACGTCCTATGTTTTGCGGCCGATAGGGGACGCGCACACGCCGGCGGCGGCCCGCGTGCCCCCCACTCATCCCCCGAGACCCGCGCGCGTGCCCGGCAGGCGCGATCGCCACCGGGCACGCGCGCTTGTTCGTTACAGAGAGGGGAACACAAAGCTCTCGTTTCTGTCAGCGGGGGAAAAGCTGATCTTCTGTTCATACAATGTATGAACAGAAGATCAGTGATTCCCCCTAGTGAGTCCCACCCCCCCCCCCATACAGTTAGAACACACCAGGAACACACTTAACCCCTTCCTTGCCCCCCAGTGTTAACCCCTTCACTGCCAATGGCATTTTTATAGTAATACAATGCATTTTTATAGCATTGATCGCTATAAAATGCCAATGGTCCCAAAAATGTGTCAAAATTGTCCCATGTGTCAGCCATAATGTCTCAGTGCTGAAAAAAAACGCTGATCGCCGCCATTACTAGTAAAAAAAAAAAATATTAATAAAAATGCCATAAAACTACCCCCTTTTTTTGTAAACGCTATAAATTTTGCGCAAACCAATCAATAAACGCTAATTGTGATTTTTTTTACAAAAAATATGTAGAAAAATACATATTGGCCTAAACTGAGGAAAAAAATATGTTTTTTTAGATATTTTTTGGGGATATTTATTATAGCAAAATGTAAAAAATATTGCATTTTTTTCAAAATATTTGCTCTATTTTTGTTTATAGCGCAAAAAATAAAAACCGCAGAGATGATCAAATACCACCAAAAGAAAGCTCTATTTGTGGGAAAAAAAGGATGCCAATTTTGTTTGGGAGCCACATCGCATGACTGCGTAATTGTCAGTTAAAATAACGCAGTGCCGAATCACAAAAAGTGCTCTGGTCAGGAAGGGGGTAAATCCTTCCGGGGCTGAAGTGGTTAAACTCAACGGAGCGAAAACAGAACTTCTCCTGTTTCACGCCAAGTGTATGAATCAACCTGAAACAACCTGGACCCCCCGCCCATTCTGGGCAAAATCATCACCCCTAGCGCCAAAGTCAAAAGTCTTGGGGTCATCTTCGACACCTACATGACAATGGACGCATAAATAGGGTCAGTAGTCAGCGGATCTCACCATCTGCTGCGCCTACTACACAGACTTACTCCTTTTATTCCCAAGGAAGACATAGCGGTCATGGTGGGAGCAATTGTAAACTCAAGATTGGACTATGCAAATGCCCTTTACCTCGGACTCCCCAAGTACCAAATCGCTCGTCTACAAGTCGTTCAAAATATGGCCGCTAGACTTGTGACTGGGAAAAAACCCTGGGAATCAATCTCACCCTCACTGAGAACCCTTCACTGGTTACCAGTAAAAGACAGAATCACTTTTAAAGCACTCTGTCTAACGCATAGATGTATCCATGGGAATGCCCCCCATTATCTTTGCGAAAAAATAAAAGCTCACAATCCCAATCGCATTTTGCGATCCACCCATCAAAATCTCCTTCAGATACCGAAAGCCAAGTACAAGTCCAAAGGAGAAAGGAGATTTGCGGTCCAAGGTCCCAGACTATGGAACGCTTTACCAACCAGCATTTGGTTGGAGGAGAACCACTTAGCGTTCAGGAGAAAGATCAAGACTCATCTCTTTTGATACCAAAGGAGACAGGAACAAGCGCCCAGAGGCGATTAAGTTTGCATGTGTTGCGCTATATACGTTTTCATTCATTCATTCATTCAGTGGTAAGGTGCATATTACTGCTGACTCATGGTCCAGCAGGCATGGACAGAGATATTACCTATCTTTCACGGCGCATTGAGTGACTCTGCTGGCAGCTGGCAAGGATGCAGGACAAGGTACAGTAGTGTTGGAGGTTGTTCTGCCACCACGCCTCCAAAATGCTACTACTGGTGATTGTGACACCCCTCTCTCCTCCACCCCTCCTCTTCTTCTTCCACTGTGGCCTCTTCCTGTGCTGATGTGTCCTCGGAACCAGCGGTGCTCGTAGGCGTTCAAGGGGCTTCGCAGGTATGCAGGCAACGAGATGTCATGTGGTGCTTGAGCTGGTGTGCTTGGGGGGACAGGAGCCACACTGGGGCAGAGGTTCTGTCAGCTCTGCAGGGGCAGGCTTTAGAGGTGGTTGACGCCACGCCAGCTTAAGCCAGAAATGGTGGTTTGCGACAATGGCACCAACCTCCTCTCCACCCTGCAACAGGGGCAACTAACCCATGTGCCCTGTTTTGCTCATGTCCTTAACTTGGTGGTGCAGCGGTTCTTGGGCAGGTACCCAGGATTACAGGATGTCCTGAAGCAGGCCAGGAAACTCTGTGTGCATTTACGACGGTCATATAATGCCAGTACTCTGCTGGCAGACCTCCAAAAGGAATACAACCTGCCCAAGACCTGCCTAATCTGTGACAAGCCCAGGAGGTAGAACTCTACGTTGGCCATGCTGCAGTGGCTGCACACGCAGCAGAGGATGAGTATCTGTGCCAATATAGCACCAGGACAGCGTCAGGGGAGCTTGTTTTTTTCCCCATGCCAGTGGGCTATGATCAGGGATGCATGCACTGTCCTGTCACCATTTGAGAAGGCCACGAGAATGGTGAGCAGTGACAGGGCATGCATCAGTGACACTGTCCCTCTTATGCACCTGTTGGAGCACACATTGCATGGAAAAATGGACAGGGCCCTTGAGGCAGAATAGAGGGGGGAAGAGGAGAACTCCCTTACCTCTCAAGGCCCCCTTTATCCAGACAGTGTTCTTGCTTGCCTGCCTATTACACAGGAAGAGGAGGAGGAGGAGGAAGAGGAGGATTGTGTCAGCATGGAGGCGGAGCCTAGCACTCAGCATCAGCAGCAGTCTTCAAGGGATCAATTACAGTCCCAAGAAACCCATGGACTTGTACGTGGCTGGGACTAGGTGGCTGCGGATCATGTCGTCCTAAGTGACCCGCACTGAATGCCTCAGCAAACCTACGTTACATGGCCTCCCTGATCCTGCAAAGCCTATAGAAGGATCCTCGTATTTGTGCTATCAAGGAGAGGGATCATTACTGGTTGGCAACCCTCTTTGATCCACGTTACAAGGGTAAGGTTGCGGACCTTATCTTGCCGGCGCAGAGGGAGCAGCGGATGAAACATCTAAGGCCTTGTACACACGATCGGACATATCCGATGAAAACGGTCCGCGGACCGTTTCCATCGGATATGTCCTATCTGGAGTTTGGTCCGATGGCGTGTACACACCATCGGATCAAATTCCCCGCCGGCGGACGGCGCGGTGACATGGCGGTGACGTTGACGCCGCCACGTCACCGCACCAGGAAGTAAAACACTTCCGCACATGCGCCGAATCCATTCGTCGGCGGCGCGGCGGCGGTGCGGGACGACATGTCTGCTGGTAAGTGTACTAACCAGCAGACATGTCGGGTGGACACATTCCCACCCGATAGATTTCAAAGCATGCTTTGAAATCTGTCGGGTGGACAAATCTGTCCGCTAGCCCATACACACGATCGGAGATGTCTGCTGAAACGGTCCATCGGACCATTTTCAGCGGACATATCCGCTCGTGTGTACGAGGCCTAAGGGAGGCCTTGCAGAAAGGTCTGTGCAACGCGTTCCTAGAGACTGGGAGGTTACAAAATCCTGGTCCTGGACAACGTGTTTCTGAGGCTTCGGTCAGTTACAGAAGGAGCGGTGGAGAAGGTGGCCATCTGACCGATGCGTTCAGACAATTTTTTAGTCCACAGCCCCAAGGTATGACCGGTTGCAGCAACCATCGCCAGCGTCTGTTTTACATGGTGCGAGAATACCTAGAGGCAAGGTCAGACTTGGACACCTTTCCCACCGAAAATCCTCTTGCTTAATGGGTCTTGAGGATGGATCACTGGCCAGAGCTTGAACATTATGCAATTGAGCTACTGGCCTGTCCTGCATCCAGCGTTCTTTCGGAACTCACATTCAGTGCTGCTGGAGACTTTGTAACTGATCACAGGGTGTGCCTCTCCACCGACTCGGTTGATCGACTGACCTTCATAAAATGTATCAGGCTTGGATCACCACCAGCTACCAAGCAACTGATGCTGATGTAACTGATTTTTTTTTTAAATTTCATATCCCTTTAAGACTGCCTATGCTGATGCTGAGTGACTATCTTGTTATGCTGAGTGACTATCTTATTATGCTGAGTGACTATCCTTTTCCTCCTCAATGATCAAGTTTGTAAGAAGATTTTTGATTCTGGGCACCGGCACCAGTGGCAAAGGAAATTTTTGGTGCAATCCTGTGCTCCAACTAGAGTATCTGTGAGGGGTTGCAAAAAAATATCATACAGTGCTTATTCATAGCTTATTCATGAGCTATGAATAAGCACTGTATGATAGTGTGAATCAGCTTTTCTCCTATTTTTTTGCTGTGATATGTTCATGTTGTGATCAGTTTTATTAAAAGGAACCATTTTTTTGGAGTGCGGTTTTTCTCCATACATTTTTGCATACTATTGCAGTGCCTGCACCCAGGCGTTTGGACTCCACCTTGCAGTTCCCTGGGACCTCTGAGCGGTAAACTTTCTTTCTCATCCCATAATTAAAAAATGTGATGCAATACTTTGCAGCAGGGCTTATTACTGTGGTCCAACTAGAGTATCTGTAAGGGGTTGCAGTGTTGTGGCACCAACACCAGTGCCTAAGGCCTAATTTGTCTGCCCCTGTTTAACAGGGGTGTGTAATTTACATTTTTGATGCAATACTTTGCAGCAGGGCTCATTTCTGTGCTTCAACTACAGTATCTGTGAGGGGTTGCTGTGTTGTGGCACCAGCACCACCACCAACAAATGTAGTCCCGAAGATTGGCAACCCCATTTTCCACAGAAAGCTACAGCTCGATGAAGAGAGAGATTGAGAGACTGCAGCCTGAAAAAGTAAGTGAGTGCTACAGGACAAAGAAAGAGGAGTGTGCTGGGTGGAAGCCAGAAAAAAAGCCACACTCCCCAGCGCCACCAGAGGGAGAGCCATGCTGTCCAGTGTCACCCGAGAGAGAGACACCCTGCCCAGTGTCACCAGAGAGAGCCACGCTTCCCAGTGCCACCAGAGAGAGCTACGCTACCCAGCCCCACCATAGGGATCATCCCCGGGGAACCCAGATTTAGCAATTCTCCAGCCAGAGGGATCACTGCTATAGTTTCACTGGGACTGGTAAGAGGGCCTGTTGGCCATTATCCGCTACTTTTAAAAGGGACTGTACTACTCCTGTCTGACCATGACAATGTGATAATGACATTGTTAAAAAGGGGTGGCGCATGGGTGACCCTAAAATGATTCCCCCCTGAAAAAAGTTCTGTGGACACCCATGCTTGGTTTGGAACATTTTCTTCTGTTTCTTCATGGAATGTTTATGATCCCAGAGAATGTCAGTGGATTTGACCCTACAGCTCCCAAATGTACTGTACATAGTTGAGGTTGTGCATAGGTTGGCTCTATTGTCCATATGTGGTGGCAATGCACAGTTGTCTCTTGTGGACACAAATCACTAGATTGTTTTTCATACACAGCTCTTCTCCTAGAAGACAAATATCCTGGCATCAAAAATCCTAATTATGCCGTGGTTGTTAAAATGCATTCTACTATGTAGAACAACAATTTTGTTGAAAGCTGTTAATGCACAATTTATATGGAGTCAGTGCTGTGTGTTGCACCTTTCAAACAGCAGAGGGCAGGAGTTTTAAGGAACCAAGCTGTGACTTTATAGTAACCCTTTAAATCTAAATGCTTATATTATTCACTAACTTGCTGTGTTACAACATTGCAAATTTAGACTAAGATGTGAAGTCTCCTTGCTTGTGCACTGCACATTCCTCCATCCGATGAACGCCAAATCCAAAACAAACAACTCACCAACAAATAGCTCCGAGTAGACCTCTAAATTCTAGCGGAATATCTCAACGAGAGTCTGGAGAAGTCCTATCCATCAGCCTCCAGTCCTTTCATTCACATATTGGAGTCATAGATCCACCCCAGAAATGCACCTGTCTTGGTTTTCCTTGTCAAAATATCTTTATTTATGTGATAAAGTACGTACATGTGCATAACAACGATGAGAGAAGAAAAAAAGGGTACAATAGAGGGTATACATCATAAGAGAAACTTCTTGACTAGTAAACCTAAATATCATTGGTTACAGTGAGACAATTTACAGGTAATTAAAAAATGCATACAAAGTCATTGGTGGCAAAGTGAATAAGCAAATATAGTAACTGACTAACTAAATGACTAGCTAACTAGCTATGTGACTAACTAACTGTCGACCCTGGATCGCTTAAGGGATAAACCATGTAGCCAGATTGGTCTGGGCTAAATCCAGGGTTATGTCCTGTTCTAGGGTTCTGCAGTACAGGTTCAACAAATTTCAACAATGTCCAACTTTGTATCAACAAACATGAAAACAGGAATTGTTAATTTGAGAACAAGAGTTCAAAGGAGGGGGAGAGAAAGGGAAGAAGGGGTAGGGGAGGGGAATCCGCAGGAACGACCTGAGCACCACCACCGGAGAGAGGCTTGAGCGGGGGGGGTTCCAGGTTGGCTGGACTACCATGGCAAAACAACGTCATCATTAAATGCTATACTTTTTAGCAGCACAACTGCAACATTTGGCGGGATGTGGAACCGCAGAAGAAGGTAGTGTTAACAATCAACTCCTGCTAACAGATAACCCACACAAATTACTAGTCGAAGCTCTAGAAGCAGATTTTTTTTGCCATAAACATGCGACTACTAAACTAGTCATTAAAACATGGCATAAAATAAAAACAATCCTGGGGTACGATGGGCCAACAGAATTGTCCCCCCTCTGGAACAATATGAACTTACAAGAGGTAGTCGGTATTGAGGTATCAAGAGACTGGGTGAGTAAAGATATATTTCGCCTAAAGCACCTGTTCAAGGGTAATATCATGAAGTCGTTTCAAGAACTAGCTAGTGAGTTTAAAATCCCAAATAAAACCTTCTTTAAATATTTACAAGTCAGACATGCTATACAGGCGCAATTTGGCTCACAGACGGTTACGTGGACACAAATGCCCGCCCTGTCTACGGTAATCGAGGCAACTATGCCTAAGGGCTTAATATCCGGCATGTATAATAACCTGGCCGCTAGGGCATTAAGCAAAGTAGGCCCGCGGAAGAGCAAAATGGCCTGGGAGAGTGACTTGGGCACAATATCCCTAGAGCAGTGGGATAGGATTCTTCGCCAGGGTGCTTGGGTGTCCATCGCTCCGGCCCAAAGGCTGTCTCACCTATTCCTACTACATCGGGTCTATTACACCCCCCATAAAATGTTCAAACTAGGGTGGAGGCAAAACAACGAATGCCCAAGATGTAATGATAAAGGAGATCTTATCCATATGGTTTGGAAGTGCCCAAAACTCTACTCTTTCTGGGAGGGAATTGTAGTACGGATTAACGGATATTTGGGTCTGCACTTGACCCAATAGCTAGGACTTGCCTTTTGGGTTGCATGGAAGAGACTAGGCTACCACATGGCACTCTCGAAGCTATTGTGAGATGCCTATACCTATACCAGCGCGTAAGATAATTGCCCAAAAATGGCAAGCGCAGGCCCCCCCGACTATAGATAATTGGTTGACAGCAATGAAACAAACAATTTCAAATGAAAAAGTGTACTACACCACCCAGGGGAACTATGGCAAATTTGCTAAAATATGGGGCCCATGGCAGCAGGCAGCTGCAATCCCTAACTAGCTGACGCTAATAATTGGAAACTATCGAGTCCTTATACAACAAATTTTAAACTAGCGAACTGCCTCGTCTTCCTTTGTGTTTTCTTTCACCTTTCTTTCTTTTCTCTCTTTTCCCCTCTTTGTCTCTCCGAGGGTTAAACAAAACAACGGGACCCTGAGGCAAGATGGCACAATCTATTTTATTCCTTACCCCGATTGTATGCTCCCAAGGGTAGGGTAAGGGTGGGGGGAGGAGGGGGGCGGGGGGGCATCACACAGTCTATAACACAATCAACAGCATCTAGGAATCTAGAGCCCTTCATTATAGGTGTCAACTACCCTGTATGGGAGTAGGCACTTGAACTAGTATGCTTGTACTTATGTATTCTATATGTAAACTGACTCTGTTTATGACTGTTGGGGTCTGTATAAACATGTTAAAATCAATAAAAATAATTTAATAAAAAAAAATGCGTTTGGAAAAGCATATGTTATCCAGGGCTTCCATAGACTCTCAAATCTTGCGGTCGTGTCCATGTCAATAGCCACCATCTTGGCGTGGGACATTGTTGTGTTCATTCTATTTGTGACTTCATTTAGTGATAAATTAGGAGTTTTCCATGCTCTCGCAAGAGTTTGTTTTGCAGCAGTAAGAAGTTGTATGATTAGTTTGAACTGCTTGTGTGGGAGATTATCAGGTTTTAGATTTAGTAACGCAGTTTTAGGATCTAAGGGGATTGTTTTCCCCGAGATTATGGTGATAATTTGAAAAATTTCCGACCAAAATGATCTGTCTTGGTTTTCAATTAAAGCCTAACTCCATTTTTTATTTAACTTTAAACAGTTCTTATGGACCATGCTGGTCCAAACAATTTTTTATCTCTAACACGTACACCCACTGAAAGCGCTGTATGTAGCATCAGTTAGAGTACAATATACAGCAACGTGTCCCAGGCAGAATTTTTAATTGGGCTGAGCACTTCTTAGCCATTGACAGACTTCCTCTGATTGGCTGAGCTAGAGAGGTGGGTTTAGGATGTCAGACAATCAGAGAAAGTATTGTATTTATTAATAAAAATACAAGGCTTCCTGTGAAAGAGAGGCCCGGAGAAAAAGAACAAGCCATAGGCGGAGGGCCGGGCATGACAGGGTTAACAGAAACCCTTACAAGCCAGGGGGGAGTGGTCATGAGAGGTGCAGTGGGGAAGGGAGGAGAGGCTATAAATTCCTCCCCCCTCCTTTCCCGGGTAACACACAGTCTGGGGAGAAAAGTTCCCACCCACCCTCCCTTTTTGTTATGGGCTTGCTGATAGTGGTGATAATGGTTGAGAGAATTTAGTTTTGGGTGCTTTCCTTGTGTTTTCTTTCTCCTTATGCAGGTACGAGGTGCATGCTGTCGTGGAGGTGGCGGGTGTTTGGACTTTGCAGGAGAAGAAATTACCCCAAACATGGATGCCATTACCCAGAGGTGGTATAGGTTCTGAAGGAGTGTGGTTTCCAGTCTACCAAGGTGTAGCTGGAATGTTGGTTAATGGGGGCACTGCGGTCAGTGGTCGTCTCTGAGCCAGCTTGTCGGCTTGAGGCCTATGACCAGAGGTGAGGTACCGCAGTGCCAATAAAATGTTATAATGTTAAAAGGTTTTACAAGTCAGTGTTAGTGGTGCCTGCAAAGTCCAGCACTAGTATGAGAAGAACTGTTTTTCTCAGGAATTATATGGTTTATATATGTTATTTATTATTGGATGTTATCTAAAATAAAGGAGGCTGCTACGGCCAGTTTTACTCCAAGTTACAGTGGTGGTCTCATTATTATTAAAGGTTTAAGGGGGAGTATAAATCAGTGGGTCTTAGCAGTAAAGGTTATATCTGGGATACCAAGTCATGGCTGAGCAGCACTCAGCCCCGCTTAATTTCATTCTGGGAATTGGATGGAAAGTCCCTTTCCCTTTATCATTGTCAGTATAACCATTGTAGCACTACTGCCTTAGGAGCCGCTGAAATTTGGGTCCCCCCGATAGACTATACAGCCGGGCAACATGCATCTTTTGACACATCCAGACACAAGGAACAGACCATGTGCTTGTTTTTTTAAGGTTTATTAGGGATTTCAACTTGGATAGGTTAAAAAGGGGTTATGGGTTTTACTCAAAGAACAACAAAATGAGGACAACTTTGAATAAGCAATAAACTGTGCCCTAAAGACCTGCCAAGAACTTTCATCTAGTAGACTTATCACTTATAGGCCCTGGGGTATAGAGGTTCTCACACTGTCCTTGTCCTACAACTATGGATAAAACTGCTTTTAGGCCTTATGCTGAGCTGGTTCCTTTCCAGGCTATGTAGGCTGTCCTTCCCCGGTGGACTACAGGGCAGTGAAGCTCCCTCTTTAAGCTTTCCTCCTTCCTCCAACCTGGAGGCAAAAACCCCCTTTTAGTCTACACAGCAGCACCTCAACCATCCATCATCCACCCAACTTCCCTTGCTGGCCTCAATATGTATGGGCTGGTTCAGCCACCCTGCCGGGCCTGCTGTCTAGGGATTGGCCATATTCCCATAAATATTCAGATCAGCACCTCTTGGCCTCCGCCTACTAGTTCCTATAAACTTCTAGAACCAGGGGGAGTACCAGAGGCCTGACTTCAGAGCCCTTCAATATGACCTAACCCTCTGACTCTCACCCAGGTTTCCAACAAGCCTTTATCTACACTACACAGCTGTACACAAGAGGGTGCTACTCTATCATACTACTGAAAATGTATCAATAGCCTGTTAATGAAGGGGTATTGCAGGCTGGTACTCACGTGATTAAATTTGTATTGTCAACATGTAGGCAGTTGCAGTTTTTCCTCTGTCCAGCAGGTGGCACTGTGACATTATACAGATAGAGTAGAGTCTTAAAGCGGAGATCCACCCGAAAAGCCACAAATACTGCAGCTGCTGACTTTTAATAAACAGACACTTACCTGTCCAGCGCGCCCGCTATGTCGGCAGCCGAGGCCGAGCAATCGCTCGTCTCACGGCTGCCCCCACCGCCATCCTCGGTGAAGAAATCAGGAAGTGAACCGTTGTGGCTTCACTGCCCGGTTCCCTACTGTGCATGCACGACCCGCACTGTTACTGGTCCCTGCTCTCCCCTGGGACCAGTATGTTTCCCAAAAGACAGCGGGGGGGGGGGGGGGGGGGTGCCGAGGGGCGCGAGTCCCACAGAAGTCTATTGCCGGAAGTGAGTGCAAATACCTATATTATACAGGTATCTGTGCCCCCTCCCCCCCTGAAAGGTGCCAAATGTGACACTGGAGGGGGAGGGTTCTGAAAAGCGGAGGCTCTACTTGTAAAGTGATTACAAAGTCCCTAAAACAGCCCCAGTTTTCCTAGTTACATCTGTGTCCCTGGAGTCTCCCTTTACATCAGGGTCCCAGGGCACCCCTCCTTACATCAGGGTATTTAGGGCCACACCTTTAGATCAGAGTCCCCAGAGCTACCCCCCTACATCAGGGAGTTCTGAGCCACCCTATTTACATCAAGGTCCCTAGAGTCACTTCCTCCTTACATCATTATCCCCAGAGTCACTCTCCTTACATCAGGGTCTCCAAGGTCACCCTTCTTACATCAGAATCCCTATAACTACCCCCTCACATCAAGATCCCTAGAGCTACTCCCCCTTTATAACAGAGTGTCCACCTTTACATCAGGGTCCACTCCTTACAATAGGGTCCTCAGACTCATCCCTTTACATCAGAGTCCACGAAGGTACCCCCTTACACCAGGGTCCCCAAAGCCACCCCCCTTACATCAGGGTGCCCCTCTTACATCAGGGACTTCAGAGTCAACCCCTTTATAGAAGTGTTTTCTAGAGCCTTCCCTTACATCATGATTTCCAGAGTTGCTCCCTCAAATCAGGGTCCCCAGAGATTCCCTAGTTACATCAGGGTCCTCAGAACCCCCTTACATTAGGGTCTGCCACCTACTTACATCAGAGTCCCAAGAGCTGCCCCTTACATCAGTGTCCCCAGAGTCCCCCATTTACATTAGAGTCCCCCACATACATTAGTGTCAACATAGCTCTTTACATCAGGGTCCCCAGAGTCAACATCCTTACATTAAGGTCCCCAAAGATACCTCACTTACACCAGGGTTTCCAGAGTTACCCCCTTACATAAAGCCCCCCCTTCTTACTTTAGGGTCTCCAGAGCCACCCCTTTTATTTCAGGGTCCTCAGAGTCACCTACTTTACATCAGAGAGCCAAGAGCCCCCTTTTCTTACATCATTGTCCCCAGAGTCATCCTCCTTACATTTGGACACCGAGTTGAAATCTCAAGACTGTCCCTCAGAATCTGGGATTGTGGGGAGTAGGGATGAGCTCCGTGTTCGATTTGAACGTTTGTTCGACTCGAACATCGTCTGTTCGTACGTTCGACGAAATTCGAACAAAACGGGTCGCCAGGGTGGCTTTGGCCAACTATGGCTCAGGGGGTTTAGTACACGCCCCACAATATAAAAGGCTGCCTGCAAGGCGGCCTCGTGTAGTGTGTTGCGGCATTGTTAAAGAGATCAGTCCTGTAGAGAGAGAGAGAGAGAGAGAGAGAGAGACAGTGGGCCAGATTCACAAAGCACTTACTCCGGAGTATCACGAGTTAGGCACGCGTAAGTGTAAAAATGCAAACGCCTATCTATGCACCATATCCCCAAAATTATATACGCCTGAAATCCACATTTTTTTGGCCGACGTAATTTGGATAGACCGGCGCAGCGTGCGTGCAAAACTGCACTAGACACACCATTGATTTGCTATGCATATATGCAAATGAGGGATATACGCCGATCCACAAAAGTAAATTTGTGCGGTGCAGTCTGCATGATGTGCTTATCAGCCGCACGGCCGGTCTAAAGTTAGACCAAATAAAAGCAGGTTTAAAATTAGACAATCCATCTACATGTCAGCAAAAGCAACACCATTAGGGCCAAGCTGAGCAGCCACACTTGCAGGACATTAATCTGTATGCCAACATGCCAGGGGCATCCTTGCTCATAGCTATACTACTAACTTTAGATGAGCGCAGAAGGAGGAGGGCACGGAGGAGGGCACGGGAGAGTATATTTGTCAGGTATATCCATGGGGTGAGCCCAATGGTAATAGGCCCCCCTTTTGGCTGGAATTAGGGTGCAATTGGAGAGATACCCTGTGTTAATAGGAGGGTAGATGATCCTATGCTGCTATAAGGGTGCCAGTTGTGACCGATGCACCCTAAACCATATAAAACAAAGAAAAGAATGTGTCTCTAGAGTCTAATAGGTAGGAATCCCTACTAGTGCGGTTGATTACACTAGTAACCACACTAGTAGGGATTCCTACCTATTAGACTCTAGAGACACATTTTTTTCTTTGTTTTATATGGTTTAGGGTGCATCGAACACAACTGGCATCCTTATAGCAGCATAGGATCATTTTACTTTAGCAATCTTTGGGCCTGCTGGCCTGTACAGGCTCCTGACTTAATTAATCCACCTTTACTCAATTTCACTGAAATTAGTGGAAGCTGAGGAACCAACATCTACCCTCCTATTAACACAGGGTATCTCTCCAATTGCACCCTAATTCCAGCCAAAAGGGGGGCCTATTACCATTGGGCTCACCCCACGGATATACCCAACAAAGGTATTAATTTAGCAGCGCCATTTCCCTTTCTACTATCCATATTTATATTAGCTCCCCACATAGGGATCCTACTGGGAGGCAACAGCTACTTTATTCACCATAGCGCGGACTCCCCTGTTCTTACACGAGAGAGGATCTGCCGACCGCCACTGGGCAAGGTACTGGCAACACTCCATTTCCTTGCCAGTGGCTCTTTTCACCCTAATGGGTAAATATATATTTTTTTATACATTTTTTTCTGTTTAGTATATATTTTATAATAATTAATATAATAAATATAATTTTTTTTTTTTTTTAACTAATATAAATTTACTAATTTTAATATTATTATAATTATTTATAATTATTATATACACATGGACATGACACAAACCTCCAAACAGCAACAGACAATGGAATAAAAGCACCTTGCTTCAGGAAGGGAAAAAAATTGGATGTACTTTTGCAATGGAAGGGCATTTCTCTTGGTCTATTTAAAGGGGTGGTTCCCCTAAAAAGAAACTTTTAACATTGCCTGTCTCTTCTTAATAACATTTAGAATCGGCTGGTAGTTTAAAAAAAAAACACCCGTACATACCATTTTCGGCATGTAGTCTCACCGCCGCTTCCGGGTCTGGCAGCCGGGACAGGCATCAGATCGACGCATACAGCGCGTCACGAGATGCCGAAAGAAGCCGAACGTTGGTGCGGCTCTATACGGCGCATGCTTCTTTCGGCATTTCGTGACGCGCTGTATGCGTCGATCGGATGCCTGTCAATGAAGTAGGCCCTCCCAACCCCCGGCCGCCAGACCCGGAAGCGGCGGTGAGACTACATGCCGAAAATGGTATGTACGGGTGTTTTTTTTTTAAACTACCAGCCGATTCTAAATGTTATTAAGAAGAGACAGGCAATGTTAAAAGTTTCTTTTTAGGGGAACCTCCCCTTTAAGCACTGTGCATAGCTCACTAAGTCTGACGGGCCTAGTTCCTATCTAACTGATTGCGCTGTGCCGAGTTCTGAGCATGCTCAGAGAGGTGCTAACCATAGTCTGCTTCATGTGCACATGCCCAGTCTGACCGGCCCTTCATTTGCATGGGGTCACGGTTCATTTCAATGGAACACGCCTACGTCATTCCCACTTTGAATTACACCGCCTTACGCCTCGGAATTTACATTGCAGCGGTGCAAATTTGTCTGAAAATACTACGAGGATACGGTACTTGCGCCTCGAAATTAAGCCGGTCTAACTTAAAGGAGTTGCACTACGCCGGTCCAAAAATGCGCCGATGTATGTGAATCTGGCCCAGTGTCTTTATTACTAGATCGATAGATAGAGCAGGCAGGCTAGTCAGTTTAGTTAAATTTAAAGTGTGTAGAGGATATATATATATATATATATCCCAGGAGTTGTATGTATATTTATACACGGTATAGCTTAGCTAGATCAGTTCTTCCTAATTTACTGGCAGGCAGGTGATTGTGCTATTTAAAGACGTTATCACAGGTATAGACACCCAGCAGGTACAATATTTAAAGGATTTATTTTTTATTTATTTTATATTTTTAATCATCATTAAAATCACTGCTCCTGGAGCAGTGATTTTAATGATGCTTACATAAAAAAAATAAAAAAAAATTCCTTTAAATATTGCACCTGCTGGGTGTCTATAGTTTGCCTGTGAAAACGTCTTTGGGAACCAGGGTCTTGCCCAGGGGACATGTATCAATGGAAAAAAAAGTTTTAAAAACGGTCGAGTCTTGCTCCAGAAGAAACTACAGTTTTTTAAACAGTTTTTAATTTTTTTTTCAATTGATACATGTTCCCTGGGGCAAGACCCGGGTTCTCAAAGACGTTTTACGACAATGACTTGCATATTAGGCTTTAAAATGATCACTATTGAATTTGAACGTTCGAGTCCCATAGACTTCAATGGGGTTCTAAATGTTTGCGCGAACGTTCGGTCCGTTCAACAGTTCTGGTGCGAACTGAACGCGGGGGTGTTTGGCTCATCCCTAGTGGGGAGGTACGGATCATTGGTGTTGATACAGTAGTTGTTCGCTTTGCAAGGGAATTTTTCCCAAATCTTTTTTTTTTTTTTACTGTTCCCAAATCTTAGTGAATCAGGTGAAGTTCTACTGACTTCCATCATCCAATCATGTGCAAGCAGCATTTTTTTTCTCCATGCATGCGATTAGTTATTCTTTGTTAAGTGAAATTTTACAGTATTCACTATGTTTTGGGGGCATTTTCCCTGCACTGTGCAATTTCTGTTAGGTAAATCAACCCCATTATGTCAAATCCAAGCTCAGAATCTGTTGTATGAAAAAAAAAAAAAAAATGATGTCTCAAATAAACAATTTAAAAGTTCAGGGGTTAAATTTTAAATATTTATAGGAAAGTCACTGTGACCAAGCAAACTGACTAGAAGAGCATTTAGCCATCTTGTTCTTGCAAGCATCAAATTGATGCCTATTGTGTGTTAACAATAGAAGTTGTGACTAGTATTTACATACAGCAAAGACTGTGACGGCCTATCAAGCACACAGACTCACAATGCTTTATCAGTGATGTTATTGTTTAATAAAGCCATATATTGTCTTAACAAAAAGAGTATTATGTTCAGTTATTAGAAACACATCTTGTGATTTTTGATACATCTCTAAGTCTAACATGTCTGACTTGCTAATTTGTCCTTGATATTTTTAGAACATTATTGATTTCCACATTTTTGATAAAGACTTAATCCCATCACCAGCATTGTTCTAGTGCAGGGTTCTCCAAACTTTTCAAACAAAGGGCCAGTTTTCTGTCCTTTAGACTTTAAGCGGCCCGATTGTGGCCATTGGGGGAAGAAAATGTCCTGGGCCCAGCATCAGTGAGGATAAACATGGTCTCAATGTTAGTAATCAGTAAGAGGAGGAGTAGTGCCCCATCACTGATATCAGTGGAAGAAATAATGCCCCAGTCCTGGTGGCGGTGGGGGGGAATAGCGCCTTGTATAATTTTAAAGAATAGTGCCCCAAGAGCCAGATAAAGGCTAGAAAAGGGCCACATATGGCTCTCGTGCGCCAGTTTGGAGGCCCCTGTTCTAGTTTAATAATTGTCTGCCTGTTTAGATCCAATGGTCATTGCTGCAGGGGCTTTACCTTTAGAAACTACATTTTGGGTTAAGCCTAGTAAATACAGGCCAAATGTCGGGCGACATCGACCAGTCCATTAGAGACTGCCCGACACTTGGCCCGTGTGTATGACAGACAATTTGCTAGAAGCTTTTGTCGAAGGGTCATGACCACAAACGGTCTGCCGACCAGCTCCCGATTTGAGTGTTCTGGCAGGGAGGCCATCACCCTGTCAGAACACAGTAGCACAGCAGATTAGATTGCTGTACTAGCATTGCATAGTTAGAGTTAGTAAATCGGCTCTGTCTATAGCTGTCAGTTTTTTCTTTTCATTCAACCCCATAAAAACACGTGTAGTGTATGCAAGGCTTTAGGATTACATGCTGCATACTCTAAGAGGGGTCTCTCCCCAACATGGCTAAGCAAAAACTCACCATTCAGGCTAAAGCTGGTACTAGTGTTAATTAAACAGCGGATAGGAATTGAGCAGAAGCATTAGCATTTAGAGAACAGTTTGTACTGGAAAGTTCATTGTAAGCATCAGAGCAGAAATTGAGAGAGGTATTTGAGAAGTGCAGGCAGTACACACTCAAGTCCACAAAGACAACCAAACCACAGAAAGTACAAGTTGCACAAGTACAAATTGTAAAATATGTGGCACAGGTGACAGCAAGGTCAAGAGAGACCAATAAACCAAGATATAAAAACAAGAAAAGGTGAACACAAATGCAAAATTCCTATCAAAATAGTATTTTGCATAAAATAAAATCATATTTTCCAATAAAGCACTGGCAAGATTCAATGAGTCAAGTTGGCAGTGGCAATTGGTGAAGTTTTAGGATGGGGGGTGCCAGACTCCATTCTTCCTTTTTGACCCCTCACACTTTTGAAAAGCCTCACCCTTTATAGAATCCACCCCCTCCGTCCCCTTTATTCCACTTGCTTCAACACAGGGGCGGGCTGGACCGGGTGACAGGGGGTCAATTTCCCCTCAGGCCATCCCAATTTATATACAAAAGAGTGTTGACGTTAATTTTTCTCTGAGTAAGTCGGCCAGGGCATGGCCGCAACGACTGGGCACATGCGGTGGCATTCTGGGACTTGTAGTCTACACAAACATCATGTGATTGGCAGAAAGGGGGCATGTGTGACTGCACGCTGCGGCATTCTGGGATTGTAGTCCACGCTAGCGCCCTGAAATTGGCTCTTTTGAGCTGATCACGTGTGGATGCGGCCAGGCGGGGCTGGTCTGTGGGTGATCATGTCCACCTGCTGCCAGAGTCCCGCCTCTCTGCCTGGCGTGCTCTGAGGTCTCTCTCATCTACCCCCTCTGTCAGCCCGCATCCCTCTGTTAGCCCCCTTCTCTGTCAGCCCACCCCTTTCTGTCAGCTCACCCCCTCTGTCATCCCCCTCCTCTGTCAGCCCACCCCTTCTGTCAGCCCACCCCCTCTGTCAGCCCACCCCTCTCTGTCAGCACCCCTCTGTCAGAAATCATGAGTTAGACCGAGACAGATGTACAGTTAAATCACACTTGTTTAACCACTTGCCGACCGGGCCATAGCCGAAAGATGGCTACAGCGCAGTCAAGTTATTCTGGGAGGACTTCCTGCAAGAATCTTGCTCCCGCGAGCCCCCTGGGGTGTGCTCCTGGAAATATCCGTGACCGCCGGGTCCGGAAGACCCGACGCATCACAGATCATGGTAGATGCCTGCTAATCACGGCCGTCAAATGACAGAGCGATCATTTGAAAAACAAATCGGTACATTGTGAGAGGAGAGGGGAGAAAACGGATGGCAGCAGTGCTGCTCTGTGACAATTGAAGTCACAGATCCACCCATCCCTGCTCAGCCATCCCTGCCCATACTCTGCAATACCCTGCCCATACTCTGCAATACCCAGCCATACTACAGCTACAGGCATCATTCAGATATCAGCTTTTCAGTCGGCAATTCCTTACACCATAAGAATGATATTAGGGGCTGTTCTACCACTTGATCGTTGTTACGAGAGGCGAGATGGGACGTCCCCCCTTTCCGCCGCCCTCCAGTGATTCTACCAACTCAACGCTACGATCGAAGCCAGGATCGTTTTTTTTCCCCCAGCCTAGAGGTGAGATGTGGGGTCTTATTGACCCCATATCTCACTGTAAAGAAGACCTGTCATGCCATATTCCTATTACAAGGGATGTTTGCATTCCTTGTAATAGGAATAAAAGTGATCAAAACATTTATTTTTGGGAAAAAAGAAGTCAAACTAAAATAATTGAAGTAAAATGAACAATAAAATTATATATATATTTTTTAAAGTGCTCCTGTCCCGTGTGCTCGCATGCAGAAGCGAACACATACGTAAGTCCCGCCCACATATGAAAACGGTGTTCAAACCATACATTTGAGGTATCGCTGCGAACGCTAGAGCCAGTGCAATAATTTTGGCCCTAGACTTCCTCTAACTCAAAACATGTAACCATTAAAAAAAATTAACGCGTCACCTATGGGGATTTTTAAGTAGCAAAGTTTGGCGCCATTCCACGAGCATGTGCAATTTTGAAGGGTGACATATTAGGTATCTATTTACTCAGCGTAACTTCATCTTTCACATTATGCAAAAAGATTGGGCTAACTTTACCGTTTTGTTTTCTTTAAAGCACAAAACTGTTTTTTCCCCCAAAAAAACGCATTAGAAAAATTCCTGCACAATTACAATGCGAGATAAAAAGTTGCAACAACCGCCATTGTATTCTCTAGGGTCTTTGCTAAAAACATATATAATGTTTTGGGGATTTGTGTAATTTTCTAGCAAATAAATGATGATTTTTACATGTAGGAGAGAAATGTCAGAATTGGCCTGGGTGCTCCAGAACGCCTGATGGTGCTCCCTGCATGTTGGGCCTCTGTATGTGGCCACGCTGTGTAAAAGTCTCACACATGTGGTATCGCCATACTCGGGAGTAATAGCAGAATGTGTTTTAGGGTGTAATTTGTGGTATGCATTTGCTGTGTGTGAGAAATAACCTGTACTTTTCTGGCATGTTAGGGTCTCAAGAAATGAGATAGGCCGTCAGTACTTCAGGTGTGATCAATTTTCAGATATTGGCACCATAGCTTGTGGACTCTATAACTTTCACAAAGACCAAATAATATACACCAATTTGTACTTATTTTTACCAAAGATATGTAGCAGTATAAATTTTTACCAACATGTATGAAGAAAAATTACTAAATTGTATAGCAGAAGCAAAGAAAAATTTTCAGTCTTTTTTCTTTTATAGCGCAAAAAAAATTAAAACCCAACGGTGATTAAATACCACCAAATAAAAGTTCTATTTGTGTGAAAAAAGGACACAAATTTCATATGGGTACAATGTTGTATGACTGAGTAATTGTCATTGAAAATGTGAGAGCAGCAAAAGCTAAAAATTGGTCTGGTTAGGAAGGGGGTTTAAGTGTCCAATGGTCAAGTGGTTAATAATAATAATAAAAATGTAAACAAAGTAAGTGTAGTCAAAACATAGCCAGAGTTCAGTAACTGGATTGGGTAGTCGGCCGAGCCAAAGTCCAATAGCCAGCGATAAAAGTAGTAGTACAGCAAGCAGAATCTGTAGCCAGAGGGGACGTCAGTCAAGCAGGTCTTCAACTGGAACACAGGAGAAAGTCTCTTGTGATGTTAACACAGACGAAGGCGAAGAGCAAATGATCTGAAAGTCCTTAGGGTCCTTTCACAGGTCCGTTCCGTTTGTCCGTTTTTTGGACGTCCGGTAACGGACCTCAATGCTTCCCTATGGGAGCGGATCCGTTAGCGGATGATGCATCCGCTAACGTCCGCTAGATCCGCATCCGTTTTTGCGGACGGAAGAATGCCCTATTTTTCTTCCGTCCGCCCAAACGGATCGGATGCAAATGGACAGATGGTCCGTTTCCACCCGACTCCCCATAGGGGAGAGCGGAAGAGAGACAGGGCGGTCCCTGCACAGTGTGCGGGGACCGCCCCGTCCGCCGACAGCTGAGCGGAGACCCCCCCGCTGAGCTGAGGGACACACGGAGCGGAACGAAAAACGGTCCGCTCCGTGTGAAAGGACCCTTAAGCAGGCAGAGCTGATGAGTGGATTATCAACAGGTGGATCACTGTGGAGAGATGGAATCTGGAAACTAGCTAACAGTTGAGTTGCCAGCACAGAGAAGGAAGGGCTGAGCCCAGCCCTGACACCCTTCTATGTCAGCCCCCTCCTCTGTCAGCCCACCCCTCTCTGTCAGCCCCTTCTCTGTCAACCCCCCCTCTGTTAGACCACCCTTCTCTGTCAGCCCCCCTCTCTATCAGCCCCCTCCCCCTCTGTCAGCCCCCTTTCTGTCTGCCCCCTCTCTGTCAGCCCATCTCTGTCTGCCCCCTCTCTCTCATCGCCCTCTCTGTCTGCCCATTCCTTTGTCAGCCCACCCCTCTCTGTCTGCCCCCTCTCTGTCCGCCAACTCCTCTCTGTCAGTCCCCCTCTCTGTCTATGCCACCCTGACTAATGACTGATGCTTGGTTTTTGTTCCAATCTGATTTTATATCAGATTGGAACACTCTTTTTTTCTAAACAGGACAAGTCAAAAACTTTCAACACTATTAAACCTTCAATATATAGAAACAGATATAGAATAATGATATATATTTATGCTTATAAATTTACATACCCTGGCAGATTTTATGATTTCTTGCCCATTTTCCAGAGAATATGAATGATAACACAAAAAATATTCTTTCACTTATGGTTCGTGTTTGGCTGAAGCCATTTATTATTAATCGACTGTGCTTAATCTTTTTAAATCATAATGACAAAAGAAACTACCCCAATGACCCTGATCAAAAGTTTACACCCCAGTTCTTAAAGTGGTTGTAAACCCACTGTGACAACTTGCACCTACAGGTAAGCCTAGATCAGTGCTTCTCAAATAGTGGGGCGTGCCCCCCAGGGGGGCCGTGAGGCTCCGTAAAGGGGGGCTCGTTTAACTACTTGCTGACGGCCGTACGACTTTGTACGGCCGCAGCGCAGCCCTGAATCCCCAGCTCGCGCTCCCGAGCACGCATCGGGGAACTTCTGTGCTGGCCGTGTCCCTCGGATACAGCCAAACACAGATCGCGGTAAATAGCCAATCACAGCGGCTATTTACAGCAAGATCTGTGCGGCCAATGGGAGATGATCTCATATGTAAACATATGAGATCATCTCTCATTGCCGACTCTCCGCTCCTCACACAGACAGCGCGTGTGAGGAGGGAGAGAGAACGGAAAAATTAGCGACTTGAAAAAAAAAGGTAACAAATCAGTGCCCCAGGATCACCTGTGCCCCCCAGTACTGAAGTGCCCACCAGTACCACAGTGTACCCACCAGTACCACAGTGCCCACCAGTACCACAGTGTGCCCCCCAGTACCACAGTGTGCCCCCCAGTACCACTGTGCCCCCCAGTACCACTGTGCCCACCAGTATTACGTGCCCACCGTGCGCCCACCAGTACCACCGTGCGCCCACCAGTACCACCGTGATGATACTATTTACAGTCGCGCAGGGGGGGCGCGAAATGTTTTCTTCTTCCTAGAGGGGGCATGACAGAAAATAATTGAGAAGCACTGGCCTAGATGAAGGCTTACCTGTAGGTGCAAGAAATATCTCCTTAACCTACACGGTTAAGGAGATATTTTCAAAAATATGCACATCGTAGACAACGAGCAGACGCACTGAGCGTGCCGGTTTTCTGAGTCATCGCCGCTCCGGCCAATCACAGCGCCGGAGCTGGCCATACCCGGAAGACGGTTGGAGGGGACATGGCGGCGGAGGGGAACGACGAGCGATTCAATCTCAGGTAAGTGACACATAGGGGCTGATTTACTAATGAAGCTGCGCTGCGCCGGTACATGCCTTAATTTGTGCGCTGGATGAAGCCTTAATTAGGCGCATGAACCGGCGTTGCACAGCAGCGCGATGTGATTGATAAGTAAAGCCGCCGCCAAACTCCCTGTATAAGTCTATGGGGGAAATCTTAATTGTGAATTTTAAAGGCTAATCTGCAAGTTTTGTCCTAAAAAGTGTTTGGGGACCTCAGTCCTGCCCCAGGGGACATGTACCAATGCTTTTTTTATTTTTTAAAACGCCCGTTTTTTCGGGAGCAGTGATTTTAATAATGCTAAAAGTGCAATAATAAAAGTGTAATTTTCCTTTAAATTTCGTACCATGGGGGGCTCTAATGTCAGCATGTGAAAAAGCGCATGTTTCCCGTGGTTAGAACTGTCTCTGCACAAAATGTCATTTTTCAAAGGAAAAAAGCCATTTAAAACTGACTCGCGGCTATAATGAATTGTCGGCTCCCGGCAATTGCAGGAGAATTCATTTATTAAAAAAAGGGAAAAAAAAGCGTGGGGGTCCCCCCAAATTCAATAACCAGACCCTTTAGGTCTGGTATGGATATTAAGGGGAACCCCGCCGTCAATTTAAAAAAAAAAATGACGTGGGGTTCCCCCCAAATATCCATAACCAGACCCTTCAGGTCTGGTGTGGAATTTAAGGGGAACTCCACCCCAAATTAAAAAAAAAAATGGCGTGGAGTCCCCCCTAAAATCCACACCAGACCCCTTATCCGAGCACGTTGACCTGGCCGGCCGCAGAAAAGAGGGGGGGACAGAGCGCGGCCCCCCCCTCTCCTGAACCGCACCAGGCCACATGCCCTCAACATTGGGAGTGTGTTTTGGGGTGCCCCCCAAAACACCTTGTCCCCATGTTGATGAGGACAAGGGTCTCTTCCCCACAACCCTTGCCCGGTGGTTGTGGGGGTCTGCGGGCAGGAGGCTTATCGAAATCTGGAAGACCCCTTTAACAAAGGGGCCCCCAGATCCCGGCCCCCCCCCTGTGTGAAATGGTAATGGGGTACCTTGTACCTCTACCATTTCACGAGTAAAAAAATGTAAAGGGTTAAAAACGACAAGAGCCGGTTTTTGACAAGTCCTTTATTATCTTCTTTCTTCTTTTCTTCGGGTTTCTTCTTCCTCCTCCTTCTTCTTCCTCTGCTTCTGTCTTGGGTCTTCTATTCCCGCATCTTGCCCGGCGTGTTCTTCCATCTTCTGTTCCTCCCGCTGTTCTTCTCGTCCGCATCTTCTTCTCCTTCTTGGTTTTCGCCGGAGGCGCCGCTTCCAATTGAAATCCCCGCTGTCTGCCGGACCACGCCCCCCCTCTGACGCCACGGGCAAGCTCTTAGGAGTGTGCTGCAAGTGCGTCAGAGGGGGGCGTGGTCACATGTCAGAAGGCGGGCAATTCAATTTGAAGCTTGTGCGCGGCTTTTTCTTTGCTAGAGTCACCGCTTCCAATTGAATTGCCCGCTTTCTGGAACATGTGACCACGCCCCCCTCTGACGCACTGGCACCACACAGGGACTTTCCTAAGAGCTTGCCCGTGGCATCAGAGGGGGGGCGTGGTCCGGCAGACAGCAGGGATTTCAATTGGAAGCGGCGCCTCCGGCGAAGAAAAACAAGAAGAAGAAGATGCGGACGAGAAGGACAGCGGAAGAAGATGGAAGAACACGCCGGGCAAGATGCGGGAATAGAAGACCCAAGACAGAAGCAGAGGAAGAAGAAGATGGAGGAAGAAACCCGAAGGAAAGAAGAAAAGAAGATAATAAAGGACTTGTCAAAAACCGGCTCTTGTCTTTTTTTACACTGACACTTTTTTTTACTCGTGAAATGGTAGAGGTACAAGGTACCCCATTACCATTTCACACAGGGGGGGGGGCCGGGATCTGGGGGGCCCCTTTGTTAAAGGGGTCTTCCAGATTTCGATAAGCCTCCTGCCCGCAGACCCCCACAACCACCGGGCAAGGGTTGTGGGGAAGAGACCCTTGTCCTCATCAACATGGGGACAAGGTGTTTTGGGGGGCACCCCAAAACACCCTCCCAATGTTGAGGGCATGTGGCCTGGTGCGGTTCAGGAGAGGGGGGGGGGCGCGCTCTGTCCCCCCCTCTTTTCTGCGGCCGGCCAGGTCAACGTGCTCGGATAAGGGGTCTGGTGTGGATTTTAGGGGGGACTCCACGCCATTTTTTTTTAATTTGGGGTGGAGTTCCCCTTAAATTCCACACCAGACCTGAAGGGTCTGGTTATGGATATTTGGGGGGAACCCCACGTCTTTTTTTTTTTAAATTGACGGCGGGGTTCCCCTTAATATCCATATCAGACCTGAAGGGCCTGTAATGGAATTTGGGGGGACCCCACGTCATTTGAATAATTATTTTAAATTTCGTACCATGGGGGGGGGGGGGAGGGGGGGAATGTCAGCAGGTGAATAAAGCGCACTTTTCCTGTGGTTAGAAATATGTCTTTGCACAAAATGACATTCTGAAAAAAAAAAAAAAAGCCATTTAAAACTGACTCGCGGCTATAATGAATTGTCAGCTCCCGGCAATTGCAGGAGAATTCATTCATTAAAAAAAGGAAAAAAAAAAGCGTGGGGGTCCCCCCAAATTCAATAACCAGACCCTTTAGGTCTGGTATGGATATTAAGGGGAACCCCGCCGTCAATTTAAAAAAAAAATGACGTGGGGTTCCCCCCAAATATCCATAACCAGACCCTTCAGGTCTGGTGTGGAATTTAAGGGGACCTCCACTCCAAATTAAAAAATTGGAAGCGGCCGCTCCGGCGAAGAAGAAGATGCGGAAGAGAAGGACAGCGGAAGAAGATGGAAGAACACGCCGGGCAAGATGCGGGGATAGAAGACCCAAGACAGAAGTAGAGGAAGAAGAAGAAGGAAGAAACCCGAAGGAAAGAAGAAAGAAGATAATAAAGGACTTGTCAAAAACCGGCTCTTGTCGTTTTTAACCCTTTACATTTTTTTACTCGTGAAATGGTAGAGGTACAAGGTACCCCATTACCATTTCACACAGGGGGGGGGGCCGGGATCTGGGGGGGCCCCTTTGTTAAAGGGGTCTTCCAGATTTCGATAAGCCTCCTGCCCGCAGACCCCCACAACCACCGGGCAAGGGTTGTGGGGAAGAGACCCTTGTCCTCATCAACATGGGGACAAGGTGTTTTGGGGGGCACCCCAAAACACCCTCCCAATGTTGAGGGCATGTGGCCTGGTGCGGTTCAGGAGAGGGGGGGGCCGCGCTCTGTCCCCCCCTCTTTTCTGCGGCCGGCCAGGTCAACGTGCTCGGATAAGGGGTCTGGTGTGGATTTTAGGGGGGACTCCACGCCATTTTTTTTTTAATTTGGGGTGGAGTTCCCCTTAAATTCCACACCAGACCCGAAGGGTCTGGTTATGGATATTTGGGGGGAACCCCACGTCATTTTTTTTTTAAATTGACGGTGGGGTTCCCCTTAATATCCATACCAGACCTAAAGGGTCTGGTTATTGAATTTGGGGGGACCCCCACGCTTTTTTTTTGGTGTTTTTAATGAATGAATTCTCCTGCAATTTCCAGGAGCTGACAATTCATTATTGCCTCGAGTCAGTTTTAAATGGCTTTTTTCCTTCAGAATGTCATTTTTCACATGCTGACATTACACCCAGGGCCGCCATCAGGGGGGTACAGGCAGTACACCTGCAGGGCCGCCATTAGGGGGGTACAGGCATTACACCGCCCGGGGGTCCCCAGGGGCCCGGATGGGAACCACCCTAAAACAAAAAAAACATTTTTTTTTTTTTTTTTTTTTTTTTTTTAAGGGCTCCGAAGGTCCCCAGGGGCCCGGAGGCCACTAAGGGCCCCAGATGGCAAGCCCTTTTTTTTATCAAAAAATATATATATTTAAAAAAATAAATATATTTTTTTTATATATTTGTCTTTTTTTTTTTTTTATGAAAGGGCCCAGAGGTCCCCAGGGCCCTGGAAGGCAACCCCCTTGTTTTTTAATTTTTTGCGATAAATGTTCTATTTTAAAAAAATATATATATATATATTTTCTCTCTTTTTTCTTTTTATTTTATAAAGAGCACAGAGGTCCCCAGGGCCCCGGATGGCTACCCCCCTTTTGTAAAGGGCCCCCCCGCTCCTTAATTTGCGGCACCACCCCCCCCCCCGCTTCTCAATTTCATGCGGCAGCACCCCCCCCCCCCGGTTCTCTGCTCCAGGGGGCCCATGCCTGAAGCTGTGTAAGGGGCCCCAAAATTCCTGATGGCGGCCCTGTACACCTGTAAGGGGCCCGGGGGTCCGGAGGTGCCCAGATGCCTGGAGGCCCCCCAGCGCCCCAGATGGTAACCCCCCTTTTTTTTTTTTGGTATATATATTTTTTATTATTTTATATATATATATATATATATATATATATATATATATATATCGATATTGTAATTTATTTTTCATTAAAGGGCCCAGAGGTTTATTTTTATTAAAGGGCCCAGAGGTCCCCAGGGCCCCCGGATGGCTACCACCCTTTTTAATATATATTTTTCTATATGTATTTTTTAGTAAAGGAACCCCCCGCTTATCAAATTGCGGCAGCCCCCCCCCTTCTCAATATGAGGCGGCACCCCCCCCCTATTCTCTGCTCCAGGGGGCCCATGCCTGAAGCTGTGTAAGGGGCCCCATAATTCCTGATGGCGGCCCTAATTGCCCCCCCCCCATGGTACGAAATTTCAAGGAATTTTTCACTTTTATTGTTGCACTTTAACCACTTCCATAAAGTAATTTGGTGTGGACACCCTGTTACTCTGTGTTTGAGCACCTCATCCCGTGTAGATTAATTAAAGAACAAAAATTGGGGAGAAGGGGGGTACCTGAGGACCCTGGGACTATAAGGCGGTGCTGATAAAGTGTACCGAAACACTGATAAAATACAAAGGAAATTTTATTAGGTTTATACAAAGGTAAGTAAATAAAAACCATCCATTGTATTATATGTCACATATGTCACAAGCTTCGGTAGTCTGAGCAGGGTTCTTTGGTAGTTGTAGTTCAACCGACATGTTTCGCTCTGTAGAGCTTCTTCAAGGGTTTATGGAACTTAACTACAAAACCAGATATTGGAACTACAAAGCCAATGCGTGAGGGATGGTAGGCACTTGGGTCAGAAAATGGAGCAGACCCCCAAATCACCAACAGATCCAGATGCTATAGTCATTCCGTCCAGGAACCATAATCTTGTTTTCAAGGATGGGATGGTTCACTTAGTAGTGGTCAGACACACGTGTGCTGATAGGATCGGCTGCAGTATGGTGGAATTACCTTGGAAATTCCAGTAGGGAGATACAAGGAAAGCCCGGGCACCACCTGACTGATTCCTCCAGCCTATTAGCTGGCAATTTGCTCGTTTCCAGCACCTGCAGCACTACTAAGAACTCTGATGCCGGCATAGATGCAGGCTTTCCTATAGCATCTGGATCTGTTGGTGATTTGGGGGTCCATTTTCTGACCCAAGTGCCTACCATCCCTCACGCATTGGCTTTGTAGTTCCAATATCTGGTTTTGTAGTTAAGTTCCATAAACCCTTGAAGAAGCTCTACAGAGCGAAACATGTCGGTTGAACTACAACTACCAAAGAACCCTGCTCAGACTACCGAAGCTTGTGACATATGTGACATATAATACAATGGATGGTTTTTATTTACTTACCTTTGTATAAACCTAATAACATTTCCTTTGTATTTTATCAGTGTTTCGGTACACTTTATCAGCACCGCCTTATAGTCCCAGGGTCCTCAGGTACCCCCCTTCTCCCCAATTTTTGTTCTTTATTTAACCACTTCCATACCGCGCCTATTCTGGCACTTCTCTCCTTCATTATTATATTTTCTTCCTTGAAAATTACTCAGGACCCCCAAACATTATATATATTTTATTAACAAACACCCTAGGGAATAAAGTGGCGGCCATTTTTTCGGACACATTTCCAACAGTATTTGCGCCAAAAAATTTCTAACGTTTTTTTTTTTTTTTTGGCTTTCAAAAAAAAAAACCTGTTTCATGAATGACAAAATAATAAAGCAGTAAAGCTAGCCCAATTTTTAGGGATAAGGTAAAAGATGATGTTACACCGAGTAAATAGATACCTAACTTGTCACGCTTTCATATTGCGCACACTCATGGAATGGCGCTAAACTTCGTTATTAAAAATCTCCATAGGCAACGCTTGACTTTTTTTCTCAGGTTACCACTTTTGAGTTACAGAGGAGGTCTAGTGCTAAAATTATTGCTCTCACTCTAACGCACGCTATGATACCTCACATGTGGGGTTTGAAGGATGTTTACATATGTGGGTGGGACTTGCATGCGTGTTCGCTTCTGAGTGCGAGCTACTAGGGACAGGAGCATTTAAATTCCTTTTTTATTTTATTTTTTAACTTAATATTTTAATTTTTGCACTTGTTTGTCCCTTTTTTTGTATTATTTTTCACTTTTCTTCATATTACAAGGAATGTAAACATCCCTTGTAATAGGACTAGTGTGTGACAGGTCCTCTTTATAGAGAAAGGCGGGGTCAATTAGACCCCACATCTGTCCTCCAGGCTGGAAAGCATGGAATTGGTAAAAAAAAAAAAACATCTCATGCTTTCAGCTGCGATCATGTTCGTTCAGCACAGTAGTGTAGTGTGTAGCATGTTCACCTAGCAGCAAAAGGGTTGCTGGTTCGAATCCCGCCCGTGACACTATCTGCCTGGAGTTTGCATGTTCTCCCTGTGCGGGTTTCCTCCCACAATCTAAAAACATGCTGTAAATTGGATCCTGTCTAAATAAGCCCTAATATGCAGTAGGATATTTAGGTTTTGTGCTTCCCTAGGCCTGACCACATTTTGGCACCCCCTAATAGAAAAATGACCCACCCTTCCTGTCAAGGCCACACCCTGTATTTTTATGACCCACCCAGGAATTTTCAGGGGACACACACAAGTTCTGTGGGGGGGGACCTGGGGGGGCCCTTAATTTGCCTAGTTTTTCGATCACTTCCTGTTTGGCTATGGGGCAGGAAGTGAAGGCCAATCTCCCCAAACGGACAGGGATAATACAAAATAAACTGACAGAGCTTCTAACCCCCCCCCCCCCCCCCAACTCTATCCAAAATGAAAGAAATCCAAAAAATAAAAGTGATGATTATAGTTCCAGTTTAACCCCAAATTTCAGATCATTTTATTGAGAGGCTTAAGAAAATATAACCATGCCAATAGGCCAGGATCCAGTGTTGCTAATATGTATGAATGTGTGTTAGGGACCCCCACAAACACCACCCAATGTTAAATCAACTATTTTCTTGTTTGTTTTGGGGATGCCTGCACCCCTGATAGGGTAAAGACACCTCACAAATGTTGTCACTTTCTACTTAATTCATTCACTTCCTGCCACACAGCCAAACAGGAAGTGAGGGAAACACCTGAGTAATATTTTGTTGGGGACACAGATCAATATAAATAGTTTCCCCATTTTGGAAATTGCATTTTGCTGTGTACACCCCAAATTAGTAGGAATCTTGGACTTTGGGGTCCATTTACTAAAGGCAAATCCACTTTGCACTACAAGTGGACAAGCAAGGAAGAAAACTCAAAACTTGGCGGGATTGGAAGTAAAAACCATCAGTGCTTCCCTTCTGATTTTCATTGCCTACGCTTCTACTGCAGAGCGGCTTTGCCTTTACTAAACCCCAAAATAACTAATCATTTGGGGTGTACACTGCAGTGCAATTTGCTTAATGGTGACACTAGTTAGATTGACCTGTGTCCCGAAGAAAAGACCATTGGTAGGGTTTTAACCTCACTTCCTGTTCAGCTGTGTGACAGGAAGTGAAGCCAATTTTAGGAAAAGGGACACAAAGCCCAACCTAAAAACACTAGCAGGGGTTCTAACACTCAATTGGCTTCCCTCAAACAACCCACAATTAGAATAGGATTGTCTTGTGCTAGTTTCAAGCACAGCGCTGTAAATCAGCACTTCAAGCCTGTCCACCAATGCCTTGAAGGAAGAGGTTGTGTCTTTGAAGCAGCTCCTGTGAAGAACCAGACCCTGGAGGAGAGGGGAGGCTATGGCCTCATCAAGCCCAGGTCAGGGGCTTGCTCCTGGGCAGGGGGAGTCCACCTCCCGCCCGGTACCTCCAAGGACTGTGGATCCCCCTAGTTTTGGGGATCTAAACAAAGAAGAAAAGCAGTTTTTGATGGCCCAGTCTAAGCTGGCAGATTGGACTTTTCCCCAGCAAGGGGAGGATGATCAGCGAATGCTGAGAAGACGCAGCAAAACCAAAGGTTTGATTCAAAAGGCGGCACAAGCTCTCCATTCCAGGATTACAGTGCTGGCCAGTTTAAGGAACAGAAGAGATCGGGCTAGTAGCTCAAAAAGATTTGAATTCAAGGAAGCAATAGACCTGTTGAAAGAGCAGAATGGCCAGTTATGGGGTCTTGTTATGTGTCTCTGTTCCAGAGGGACTGCAGAGAAGGCTTTCCTCCTTCCAATCAGGAGGGAGCTCCAACGTGCCTCTGAGGAGAGCAAGCAGGCAGCAAGGAGAGGCAAGTCAGCATTAGTAGCTGAGGGGGCTGGGGGTTCTCTGTTAGTGGAACCTCAGACCTCAGGGACTATCTCGGAGAGTACCGCTGAGGGCGCCCAGGCACCTGCCGGACCCCAACCTGTGAAGATAGGGGGTACAACATCAAGTGGGAGGTTGTCCCACGAAGAAGCAGGAGGTACTTGCGTGAGTGAGAGAGGTCTCAACCCCGTGGTGAGTCTTCCTCGTCTTCCGCCTGGTCTTTTGGTCACCGTGAAGAGTGTGTCTGGTTCCCAGCAAGATCAGGGTGATAAGCCTGCTCCTGGAAGCGGGGGGGCTTTGGCCTCTGTGAACCCAGCAAGTAGCCTACAGCAGGGTCAGCCGGCCGGTGTGGTGGCGACCGCTGCGGGTTTACAGGGTGAGGGGCAGGCATCTACCGCGGATCCAGTTGAGATGGACTGTATGACATCTAGTATGGAAGAAGCTATGGCTAGGATAGCAATGGCTGCCGAGGGAGAGGGCACGCCACGCCATGTGGAGCCTCCTGCTTCTGGACGACCAATCAGCAGTGACTTGGAGGGCATTTCCGCTGTGCGGGAATCTCCCGTGATTGGGACGGAGCCGCGACCGGAAGTGACGTCAGCACGTGACCCGGAACCGGAAGTGACGTCAGCATGTGACCCGGAACCGGAAGTGACATCAGCACGTGACCCGGAACCGGAAGTGACGTCAGCGGGTGAACTGGAAGTGGCTGTGGTGACACCCGGAGCTCCATTTCCCGGCCAGGTCCGGTCCTCAGCTTTGGAACAGAATACCCAGGGACTTGTGAGTACTTCCCCATCTGCGGGTCTCCCTTCTGAACAGGCTCCAGTTTGGGGGGATCACCCTGCGGGATATTTAGAAGATGAATGTTTGGCAATGGATTTTATTAGAAAGTTAGAAAGTTCCCAGTCTGCAGCTGTGACAGAAGTCCATGTAGGTTCCTATGGAGCCTGTGAAGAGATGGGGGACTCTGGTTTTAATATGGATGATACTCAATTGGCTCAGGTACAGGAAGTTGTGTTGGGGTCGGGCCCCCTTTCGGGTCCTTCAGTAGTGAGGGGGAGGGCAGCGAGTCATGAGGAGACTGCCCAGGTTGCGTCAATGGGGGTCCTGAGGGGGGGTTGGTCCATTTGATGCACCCCAACCTGCGGGAGTTATCACAACCTCTCAGGAAGAGAGCTTGCTCAATGCTTTGAGGGAGGGCAGGTCTTATGCTCAAGTGGCTGGGTTAAGTGCTCCCTTGGATCATATTTACAGCAAGTTCGGTGCCCGCAATTTCAGGGTTCCCCCTGCGCAAGAGCAGCGGGGTGAGAGGGCATGGTCCAGGGGAGGTGGTGGTACAGAACGCAGGAGGAGGAATGTGGTGCAACTAAAGTTTATTGGTGAAGGTCAGTGCCCGTCCCGAGGAGAGGTCATCGATATGGTCCTCTCTCTGGGAGTAAGGGCGTCTGACCTCTTTGCGGTTATCCATCCGGGAGGTTCAGTAGAGTTTGATTTTAGTTTTATGTCAGTCATCGTTATGGAAATGTTTTTGTTGAATTATGAGCTAGTTAAAAGACAGGACCCATGGTCCAAGTTCTGTTTGACCCCCCTGTCTAGGCAGGAGGAGGTCAAAAATGTAACCATCCTGGTACGCAATGAATCCCTTCCTCCGGAAGACATTGCGACCTGGTTGACCCGTCATGGCCAGCTCCAGTGCCCCCTTTGGAAGAAGGTGGATGAAAGGGGGATCTGGACAGGGGCCTGGGGGGTTAAGATTAAGTTGAAGAGGCAGGGAAATAGCATGGCTCATATCCCTGGGAGTGCTTTCATTGGGAGAGACAGAATTTTGGTTTTTTTATCCTGGACAGCCTAAAAGGTGTTTTAAGTGCGGGTCCCCCACTCACTTGAGCGCTGAATGCACTGTTGTGAAGTGCACGCGCTGTGGTGGGAGGGGTCACCTGGCGGACGGGTGTGCCCATATTAGATGTAATCTTTGTAACGAGTTAGGTCACCCTTTCAGTCGATGTCCGCAGGCTTATAGGGGTAATGTGCAAGAGGAATCTGGGGTGTCGGAAGGTTTCACCTCGGACACTGATTCTGAGATGGAGGGGGGTGGGGAGGGGCAGGCCGCGGGTGCTTCTAGATCTGGTGGTCGGGCTGCCCCTATGCCCCAGAGGCAAGGTTCTGTCAGGAGGAGGGCGGGGGTTGGTGCAGCTGCCCCTGATCCTCCAGGTCAGAGTGGAGTGGACATTGATTCTGAGGTAGAGGGGGGTGAGGAGCCTCAAAGGCAGGGTCTCATCAGGAGGAGGGCGGGGGTTGGTGCAGTAGCCCCTGACCCTCCGGGTCAGAGTGGAGTGTCAGGAGGTGGTGGGGTTTTCCTTGGGGGGCCTCCTGAGTTTTTGCTGGACTCCTCTGACTTAGACACCGATTCTGAAGTAGAGGGGAGTGAGGAGGGTTTGGTGGTTCCCCCTGGGGGGGGGGGTGTTGGGGCCAGTCTGTGCTATCCTTCCCCCCCTTCCTTTTCTCTTCCTGTTGCCCCCTCCTCTCATTCTTGTTCTGTTCCCCTCCCGCTTTCTTCCCGTTTTGCCCCGCTCTCCCCCCCCCGGGTGGATTCTCATGCGTTGGGTGGTGCAGTAACCCAGGAGGATATGGAGGTGGCCCTTGGGTCACAGAAAAGACCTCAGGCCGGGTCAAGTGAAGAGCCCTCAGAGGGTATGAGTGGGGTGGGCCCAGCAGCCGGTGATACTGGTTGGGTAGTGCTTAGGAAGAATAAGAAGAAAAAGAAAAAAAGTAAAAAAGGTGTTAAATGAGTGATGCGGGAGTGGGTTCTGTGCCCTGTTCTAAGCAGGATGAGGGTGCGGGTGCCGCAGAGTATTTGTTATTTTACTAGTCGGTTAATATAGCGGGATTTTGTTCGATGTTTATGATGTATAGATATGTGATCTGTTGATGGATTTGGCTAGCTATGACCTGGTGCAGTGGCCAGATGGGGCAGAGGCTGTAGGTTTCTACTGTTGATGCCAATAGGCTTGCGCAGGTAGTTGGCTAATCCGCGTAAAATATGCCATATATAGTATTTTGTTATTCTTTCTTTTGTTTTTTATGGACCTTAATTATGGGTATGCACCAATAGTGACCCAAAGTGCAATGAGCCGGATAATGGAGGGTGATAAAAGTTTGCCCAACCTGATAGAGGTTAGCACTGGTGAATTGGTTGCGTGTTAGTAGTCTGTGTTTTCAAGGTTTGTAAATTCAATGTTGGTTTTATAGGAGTGTTATAGTAGTTTAAATGATTATCTTGTATATGTAAATGTTTGTAAGCAGTGTGAGATTTTCTTGATGTTTCCCTGTTATTTGTAAATTTGGTACCTAATGTCGTGTCTGAATAAACAAAAAATTTCCACCAATACACCACCCCCCCCCCTCCAACAGGCCATGTTTGCAGCTAATCCTACATCTTGCACATGTGCTTTAAAAAGTCAGTCTGGACATCAGTTCTAGGAAACATTACTTACCGCTTTGTCCTTCCTTTTCTGGTGACTAAACATTTCATGCATACACACCAGGAAAGAGCTTAGAGACAAATCACACTTGATGGTTTAGGCCCAAACTAGTTCAGCTGCAGCGGTTGAAATCCATAGCAAAAATATCACAAAACAAACTTCAAAATTTGAAAGTAATTTTATTGGTCCACAAAACAAGGAAAGCAAAACAAAAAATTACAAATAAACACACCAAAAATATATAAAAACACCTAAAAACAAAAAAGACCAACGTTTATTTCAGTCATTGGAAAATAAATCATGCTTTTGAAATAACAGGATAGACCCACAGGATTAAAACATTAGTCATTAACATCTTGAGAAACATTTTGCAAAATTATGTAGCAGAGAAAACATCAAAAAATACAACACTTGCTCCAAAACATCTCTGTTTCACTCCGCCATTCTTCCAGCCAGCAAAATCTGCCCCTCTGAGGGCAGCTGACACGTGCAGTATCCACGCTTTTTATAACATGTGTGCTAATGAACCAATTGGAAACACATGAAGAAATGTCAGCCTCTAGTTTGTGTGCACTTGTAACTGCTTACACCTGTGTCCTTAAATTACTAAGCCAAAAAAACAGCTTTCTGAGCATGCTCAGAAAGATGCATGTCATTTTCAGGCTGAAACTTCAAGCTTCTTTTTCTAAGTGTTCGAGCATGCCCAGTTCACTCGAAATGCAGTACCAGAATCAAATCTGCAATGGCGGATGAAAGCATTAGAGGTGTTTAATTTTTTTTGGTCCCCCTGAAGTGATGCTTTACAAGCTGAACGGGAGGTCTTATAGAATTTTTACGTAACAAACCTAAATAGTAATAATTTAAACGCCCCTGTCCCTAGTAGCTCGCAGTCAGAAGCGAACAAGCAGCATTTTTATTGTTTCCGGTTACCAGTTTAGATTTACAGATGAGGTCTAGTGCTAAAAATATTCCTCTTGCTGTTACGCACGCTATGATACCTCACATGTGTGGTTTGAAGAATGTTTCCATATGTGGGCGGGCCTTAAATGTGTAAGCCCCGCCCACATATTGAACCCCCGTTCAAACCCCACATGTGAGGTATCATAACGTACGTAAGAGCGAGAGCAATACTTTTAGCACTAGACCTCCTCTGTAAATCTAAACTGGTAACCTGAAACACATAAAAAAACGTTGCCTATGGGTATTTTCAAGTACTGAAGTTTGGCGCCATTCCATGAGTGTGTGCAATTTTAAAGTGTAACATGTTGGGTATCTATTTACTCGGTGTAACATCATCTTTCACATTATGGCCATAAATTGGGCTAACTTTAGTGTATTCTTAATTTGTAACCACTTGAGCCCCAGAGCATATTACTGGTCACTGACGGGGCCAGTTTTTGCATTTCAACACTGCGTCATTTTGACTGACAATTGCGTGGTTGTGCGACGTGGCCCCCAAACAAATTTGGCGCCCTCACCCCCCCCCCCCCCCCCAAACAAAAATGTTTTTTTTTTTTTTTTTGGTGGTATTTGATCACCTCTGCATTTTTTCTTATTTTTGCTTGACCCAAAAATAGAGCGACAAATTGGTAAATAAAAAAACATCTTTTTTACTGTTTGCTATAATAAATCTCCCCCAAAATATTTTCAAAAAATGTTTGCCCTCAGTTTAGGCCGATAAGTATTCTTCGACATATTTTTGTTTGCAAAAAATCACAATAAGCGTTTGATTGGTTTGGGCAAAAGTTCTAAGTAGGGGTTGGTCTTATGGGTTTTTTTGGAATAATTTTTTGTTTTACTAGTAATGGTGGCTATCATTGTTTTTTCTGGCTACTGCGACATTGTGGCGGACACATTTTTGTGAGATTTGGCATTTTTCTAGCGAGCAATGGTATAGAAATGCATTGCTTACTATAAAAATGACACTGGCAGGGAAGGGGTTAACACTAGGGGCGCGGAAGGGGTTGAATATGTTACCTGGGTGTGTTCTAACTGTAAAGGGGTGGGACTGTGTAGGGGAAATGACAGATCGCTGTTCATACATTGTAGGGACAGACGAGCAGGCATTCCCCCCCCCCTGACAGGAACGGGATAAAGGGGAACTCCACCCCAAATTATAAAAAAAAACGGCGTGAGGGTCCCCCTTCAGGTGCACAACAGGCTCTTAGATTTGATCTGGAACATAAGGGGTTAAACCCACGCCAAAAACGGCGTGGGGTTCCCCCTCAGATCCAGACCAAACCCTTCTCCCAGGCACGCAGTCTGGCCGGACAGGAATGGGGGTGGGGACGAGCGAGCGCCCCCCCCCCCTCCTGAGCCGTACCAGACCACATGCCCTCGACATGGGGGAGTGTGTGCTGTGGGGAAGGGGGGCACTGCCCCCCCACCCCAAAGCACTCTTGTCCCCATGTCGATAGGGACAAGAGCCTCTTCCCGACAACCCTGGCCCGTGGTTGTCGGGGTATGCGGGCGGGGGGCTTATCAGAATCTGAGAGCCCCCTATATTAAGGGGGCCCCCAGATTCTGGCCCCCCACCCTATGTGAATGAGTATGGGGTACATCGTACCCCTACCCATTCACCGGGTGGAAAAGTGTAAACACAAAAAAATCACACAGCAAAAAATAATTTATTAGTCAGCTCCGGGGGTCTTCTGCCGGGACCCCCCACCACCAGCCCATTGGGCCCCCGGGTTTCGCCGTTTTCTGCCGGGGGGGGGACACCCACCGATGCTCTCCGCCATGTCCAGCCAGGCCCCCACCCCAAAATAAGCTCTTTCAGATCCGGGGGGGGCCGGCCGAAAAAAGCAGAGAACAACGGGGGCGGAGCCCCTCGGTCTTCCAGACGTTTTCTGCCGGGGGGGCTCCAGCCCCGCACCGGTCTTCGCCGCCGCCTTCGGCCGGGGGGGGACACCCACCGATGCTCTCGGCCATGTTCGGCCAGGCCCCCTACCCCAAATCAAGCTCTTTTACATCCGGGGGGGGCGGCGGAAATGGCGGAGAACAACGGGGGCGTCGCCACTCCTCGGTCTTGAGGGCGTGTGTGTGAGGCTCTCTGGACTTCCAGAGAGCCATGGAAGCTATCAGCCCAGGGGGAGGCTCTACTTCCCGGGCGGTGAGAGAAGCTATGCCTGTGGAGGGATCAGATACCATTTCAAGGACAGTGGAGAGTTTGAGACCATCAGATGAGGATCTCAGGTATCTGGAGTCCCAGATTGCTCTCTCTGCATGGCAGGAGCAGCAGCCAGGTGAAAGTGATTTTGAAAGCTACAGGCCGTCGGATGGAAGGTCTATGCAGTCTTGGGAAGGCTTATGGACTTTTTGGTGGTAGTGCATGAAGACCTGGCACGCTTAAGAACAGCCAGAGATCGGGTGGGCAAAAAGAAGCGGAAGGGCTATCGCCTGAGTGTTCAGACATTGAAAACGACCCTGAGTGAGTATATCATTTATTGGAACCGGCTGTTGGATCAATCTACTATGGACACTGATGAGATGGATGAGTTGGAAGGAACGCCTGATGGAGGTTTGTGATAAGGGAAGCCAGGCTGCTCGCCGTAGCTCCCAGGCTGAGGTGCCAATTTCCCCTTTGCCACCAGGGGGCGCCCAGCCTGGAGGCCTGGTCGGATCCCCCGTGATCGCCGCGGGACCGGAAGTGGCGGGTCCCGGGGTTGCTGTGGACGAGGAGGAAGTCATGGAGGTTGGAGGAACGCAGGACGAAGTCGCGGCGGGTATTGCCGCGAATGTGTGTGCCGCGAGTCGCGAGGCTACTGCTGCGGTGGATGCCGCGGGTCGCGGGACTGCCGCTGCGGGTGTGGAGCCGGAGGGTATTTGCCGCGAAAGTGAACACCGCGGGTTGCGGGGTTACCGCTGAAGGTGTGGAGCCGGAAGTAGCGGATCCCGGGACAGCTGCGGGTGAGGAGATGGGACTTGTGGAGGCTGTTGCTGTGAAGGATGGAGCAAATGAAGGATGGAGCAATGAAGGACGGTTCCGCGGGTGTGAGTGCCATGGATCGTGGGATTTCTGCTCCTGAGGACACTGTGAGGGGTGAGATACCTACCTATCGTCTCATCCCGGGTTTTGGGGGTGGCCACTGTTGCGGAGACTGTTGGGTCATCTTTTTCTGTGGACTTGCTGCCGGGTGGTGGGGGTGCCTCTTGTGGTTTCCCCCTCCGGCCCTTTCAGTTTCTGTGTCCGTGGCGATGACCCCCCAGCGCATGGAGTGGGGTGATTGCGAGCAGGGTAGTATAACTAGCCCATGTCTTGCGATGGACCACATACGGCTGCTGGAGGGTGAGCCAACCAAAGCGGACCAGAGTACTGATTTTCATGACATTGGGGTACCCTCTGGGGTTTTGGAGCATACAGGTCAGCCCCAAGTGGGTCTTCTGGGCGGTGCGGGGACCCCTCCGGCGGCAATTATTTCTGCTGGGGGTGTTTCCGGTGCTTGTGCACCTGCTGTGCCCGGGGCCCCTGGGAAAGACTTAAGTATAGCTGTTGATAATGTTGATTCTAGCAATGTTGTTGTTTCTGATCTCCCCCCGCCTCCTCCCCAAATCAGTGGGTCCCAGGAGGCTGGGGTTATGTCGGCCCTAAAAGTGGGGTTGTCTTTTGCAGATGTCACTGGTGGTAGGGTACAGCTTGGGCGTTTTTTATAGTGCCCATGGTACGATGGCTTTTAGGGGCTCAGTGCCAGCTGCCACTAGGGTGGGGGGAGTGGAGCGTAAGCGCCATAACGTTGTGCAGCTGCGCTGGTTGGAAGAGTTTGGTCGTCCTCCGGGGAGAGACGAGGTGGTGGATATGGTGTTGGCCCTTGGGTTTAAGGCATCAGACATCTTTGCTGTTATCCACCCCTCGGGTTCCCTGGAGTATGATGTAAGTTTTGGTACCCCCGTCTTAATGGAGAGTTTTATCTCCAGACGGGAGGTGGTGAAGAATCAATCCTCGTGGAAATCCTTTAGAGCAGTCCCCTGTCTAGACAGGAAGAAATAAAAAGGGTGTCAGTCCTGGTTAGAAATGAATCTATTCCCGCAGAGGATATCACAACATGGTTGGGGCGGTACGGCCAGGTGATGGCCCCGCCAGGGAAAGGTTTGGATGCCAAGGGGATCTGGACTGGTGCCTGGTCTGTCTCAGTAAGGCTTAGACGCATCGGGTTATCAGTGACACATGTGCCTGCGTCAGGTTATATTGGGAGGGATAGGATCCTTGCATTCTATCCGGGGCAACCTAAGCTCTGTTTTAGATGCAACAGTCCTTTGCATTTCAGTAGGGACTGTAGGGAACCCTTTTGTTCAAAGTGTAATGAAGCTGGGCACTTGGCCAGCGGGTGCAATAAATTTCAGTGCAATCTGTGCGGTGTTATGGGGCACGTTTTTAGCCAGTGCCCCTCGGCCTTTCGGGCACCTGTTGGGGGGGTGTCTCCCCCTGCGGGGCCTGGGGGGTCTGGGGAGTCTGTGCTTCCGGTTGTTTCGTCGGCCGGGCCTCCTGCCCCGCTCCAGCTGGCTGGCGCAGTGCTCTTGAGAGCCAGTCTTTTGTGATGGGTTCCGGGAGTCCGGGGCCGTCGTCAGGAAGATTGGGTCATAAGTCGGGCGGCTCGAGAGTTTCCCCTTTAAAATCTGGGGGGAGGGGTAAGGCCCCTTTGGCGCAATCTGTGGTATCTCGTGGCAAGGCTAAGATGCCTAGGATGGTGTTGCATCCCCTCTCTCGGGATTCGCAGCCCATTCCTACTTGGTCTGGGTCCTCTGTTCCTGTGTCTGGTGGTGGGGGGGATCGAGAGGCGGGTCGTTTCTCTGATTCTGATACCCCTAGTACGAGACCTGTTCGTAAGGGCAGAAGGGGTAAGGTTCCTAGGGATCCCCAGCCAGTTGTAGACTTGCCTTCTCAGCCAGGTAAGGAGAGTAAAGGCAATGTTTGGGTGGCGGTGGGAAAGGGGAGGTGTAAAAGCAGTCCTGGGGTGATCCCCAGTTCTGGGTCAGGTCCTGGTCCGGGTGTTTCCTTTCCAGAAGGTGGAGTTGGGGCGACAAGTAGTGCCCAGACTCCCCCTGGTATAGCCCTGCAGAACAGGTTTTCCACCCTGGATCCTGTGGTGGATTCTGGTGGGGGTATGGTTGCAGGGGATTGTGCTGATGGTAGTAAATGAGTAATTTTATTAAAAAAAAAAAAAAAAAAAAAAAAATGCAGTAATGTGGTAACATGTGTATGTACAATTGCGTAGTTGCGTAGATTTTTAAAGTTTTGGGGAGGGTTAGGGTTATGATTTTGTTATTTGTTTATGCATAATGGAAGTATGTATGTTTTAGGGGTTGGGGTTACTTGGGAAGTGGAAAAGATTAAAGAGTATAATAATGCAAGTTATTGGGGTAGGTATTGGTGCGAATTTTAGTGATGTGCAGATGGTATATGTATAGTACGGTGGGGTAATGTTTGTACGTAAAGAAAATGTTTAGTGGTAGAGGGTTGCTTAGGTACTTGGGAAGTGGTAATGATTAAAGAGTATTAAAAGCAAGTTATTGGGGCAGGTATTGGTGCTAATTTTTAGTGATGTATAGATGGTATATGTATAGCATGGTGGGATAATATTAGTATGTAAAGAAAATGTATTGTGGCTGAGGGTTGTTTTGGTTTAATTGTTTTTTCTGTATACATTTTTGGTCGTAGAATTTCCAATAAAAAAATTACCCCTCCTCGGTCTTCGCCTTCCGCCGGGGGGGTACACCTACCCCCCCCCCGGTCTTCGTCGCCGCCTTCCGCCGGGGGGGTACACCTACCCCCCCCCGGTCTTCGCCGCCGCCTTCCGCCGGGGAGAGAGACACCCACCGATGCTCTCCGCCATGTTCGGGCAGGCCCCCTACCCCAAATGAAGCTCTTTTACATCCGGGGGGGGCCGGCGGAAATGGCGGAGAACAACGGGGGCGTCGCCACTCCTCGGTCTTGAGGGCGTGTGTGTGAGGCTCTCTGGACTTCCAGAGAGCCATGGAAGCTATCAGCCCAGGGGGAGGCTCTACTTCCCGGGCGGTGAGAGAAGCTATGCCTGTGGAGGGATCGGATACCATTTCAAGGACAGTGGAGAGTTTGAGACCATCAGATGAGGATCTCAGGTATCTGGAGTCCCAGATTGCTCTCTCTGCATGGCAGGAGCAGCAGCCAGGTGAAAGTGATTTTGAAGCTACAGGCCGTCGGATGGAAGTCTATGCAGTCTTGGAAAGGCTTATGGACTTTTTGGTGGTAGTGCATGAAGACCTGGCACGCTTAAGAACAGCCAGGAGATCGGGTGGGTAAAAAGAAGCGGAAGGGCTATCGCGCTGAGTGTTCAGACATTGAAAACGACCCTGAGTGAGTATATCACTTATTGGAACCGGCTGTTGGATCAGTCTACTATGGACACTGATGAGATGGATGAGTTGGAAGAACGCCTGATGGAGGTTTGTGATAAGGGAAGCCAGGC